>WAAD01002100.1:265593-284766 GCA_013389945.1 Fregata magnificens
GCTTGGCAAGCTCCTCCGCCAGCTCCCTCAGCACTCTCGGGTGGATCCCATCCGGCCCCATAGACTTGCGAGTGTCCAGGTGGCGCAGCAGTCGCTGACTGCTTCCTCCTGGACTGTGGGGGGTTTCTTCTGCTCACGGTCCCTGTCTTCCACCTCAGGGGGCTGAATACCCTGGGGATAACTGGTCTTACTTTTAAAGACTGAGGCAAAGAAGGCATTAAGTACCTCAGCCTTTTCGTCATCCTTTGTGACAATGTTCCCCCCGCATCCACCAGAGGAGGGAGATTCTCCCTGGCTCTCTTTTTGCTGTTAATGTACTTGTAAAAACATTTTTTATTATCTCGTACAGCAGTGGCCAGATTGAGCTCTAGCTGGGCTTTTGCCTTCCGCAATAACCACAGTAGCAGGAGGCTCATCTAAAGGTGGCAGCAAGAACAGTTTTTTCACTGGCAGAAATGCCAACAGGACAAAGATGAAATTTGGAAATAAACTACTTTTGGTTTTAGTAGAGCCTTCTAATACAGCCCCATTTTAAATTATATATATGAATTTGAATTAACGTAAAGGTGATACTGGGCTCCTAAACATTAAGAGGCAGTGCTCTGTTTATTAGCTCAAGAACAGGGCTATGCTAATGAAATATTTAATGCTTCCAGGACTTTGGTAACTATTTCTAGACAAACCTCCACTGCCTTTTATAGATGTACAAGTCTGGGTCAGTGCTACTTCATGGCTGTCTGCAACGGGCATGACTGGATTGCACAGGTATGGTGTAAGACTGTCTTTTCTGTTCTGTTCTGTTCTTGTACTGTTTGATACAAAGGGAACCTTGTCCCTGAGTAGGCTTTCTAGGCCCCTTAGTAATACAAATAATGAATAATATCACCCTTAGATTCCTTTATATTTCCCATGCCAAAAGAAGTAATGTTAGGATTTTGTCCCTAAGTTTTTCAGTTCTTATGCTGTACAAACCTGTATAGATTAAAATTAAAGCTGTTGGAAGTTTCCTTTCACATTTTTTTTAATATTTAAAGCTTCCCATTTTATGAAAATGGAAATAGCACTTCAAGTGAGTTCTTTAGTGATTATATTTGTAATAAGAAAAACTTAAATCCAAAATGTGTTGGATTTCGACTTTCTTTTGTTAATATTCCTTTTGCCTTCCTTTCCCTTCTCTTCCCCTCCCTTCTCTCTTTTTACAGAGAAAAGGAAAAAAATGAATGAGAAGACAATTTATATTTTTATTGAAAGTTTGGGGGAGGGTAAAAAATGTATATTCCCATTTTGAAACCTCTCTAATTTCAGCCAGGAGCAGGTGGAGAGTCATCACAGCTCACAGAGCACAGCTGTGATAAACTTGAACTGCCATATTCTAGGTAAGCAGAAGATTCAGGAGGGCATCAGGAAAATGCATTGCAGCTATCCAACCTGAACTAATTCAGGAACATAGTTTTGAATTTTGGCAAGTAATTTTTCAACAAAAAGGGGAAATTGATGTGCAGTCCTTGGAGAATTGGTATATTATGTGTTTGCATTATATTGTCTGTATCCTCTAGATCCTACATTTCTGATAGATTTACATGTTTGTTCAGCACGGTGCACCAGAGTTAGCCGATAATAAATAGAGAATATTAAATACTGCATCGAGAGCCCTCCTATCCTGAGGTTATTAATTTGAAACAGTGAGAACTCCAGTCATCCACTGTAGCCTTTGTTTAGTGGCCAGGCACTGTGAACGGCTGCCACCAAACCAATCCAATTCCTACAGATGGTGCTGCTGAGGGCCTGACACCTCTGATGACTGGTCAGACATGTCCTGGCACTGTTGTCCACCATGCTGATGTAGGAAAGAAGTGCCCAGCACATCCTGGCAGACCAGCGGTTGGCATCTTAAGCTATCTAGTTTGTTGTAAAGAACTAGGCTTCTCCCCCATTGCTGGATCAGAAGTTTTGGTTGCCAGACTCGTACGAAGGCCCAAGGTGCCGGGATGTTGCTTGCTCAGCTCTTTTGGTGTGCTGGGCCAGTGTCAAGGCTTTTGTGAGGGCTAATGGCAGGTCTGCTGGGCTCCAGCCAAACCATATGCCTCAGTGAGGGAAATGATTCAGGGCACCCCATTTTCCAGGGCTACACCAAGGCCATTCTCCTGTGAGGCTTTTAGCTGAATTATGACTGATGGTCCAGCAGAAGCTTTAAGGGAGAGGACAAAAGAAGAAACAGGAGCAGCTCTGAGGCAGCTCGGAGGGACGACATGTTCCTGAGGCAGCCTGGAGGCAGCAGACGTGGCAGTGGAGCAGCTCGGAGACACGGAGAGGGCGAGAAAGGCTGCGTGCAGTCCAGAGGGAGACGGCAGGAGCCGTCTTTAAGCTGAGACATTTTAAGGTACCATGTGAAGGAGAGTAAGAAAATGTGTGAAGACGGCTGGGGAGTAACGAACAGAACTGGCGCAGCAGCACCACGCAGCCTGAAGATGGCGCCGAGGTAGCACGGAGGCCGCTCACAGCCCGGCGATGGCACCGAGGCAGCGTGGAGGCAGGGTTTAGAGAAAGCACTGAAGGCTGAAGAGAGGCCAAAGATGGCTCTGAGGCGGTTTGTAGGCCTTGGTCAGCGCCGGGGCGGCACTGAGGAGATTTGCACCTCAGGCACCTGTAGTTAGAGCCTCTCGCCCTGCAGACGAATGGGCAGAGCTCTTTAAGCCCCTCACTGTCTAGAGACTTTGGAGGGACCTGCTCTGTTTTTGTCTCTGCTAAACACACAACAAATGGTACGTTGGGGAGTTAACACGGGGAGAAGGGAGGTGGTTAGTAGTCTGATGCAGTGTCCTGTTAGCTGTTCAGAGCAGCCAGAGGGGATGTGGAGCTGTTGTTACACTGTTTGAGGATGGGGTCTTGCCTCACAGATGTTAATTTACTACTTGTTGGCTTTGCCAGCTTGTTCTGTGTTCCCATCTGTACCGTTCAGCTCTTCTTTGCAGTAACAAACTTTGATTCAGTGCTGACTATGAGGAGCTACAGCAAGGTACTCATACCTCCTGGAGTTCACAGTGTATGCCTGTGTGGACCTACATGGTGCATGGCCATGCACCTACGTGCATTATCTACGTGGTAATGGCCAGGCTCTGAGGATGCTGGAGAGAAGAATCAGCTGTGGTCTGCGAGCCACGTGAATTGTGTTAGAGCACAATTATGTATGAAATGATAAGCCTCCTTGAGAGGCAGTCTAAAACCTATTATTCTGAATATCAGGAATTGGCAATTCTAGCTTAACATTTCTATATTGTCAGGATCTTGCTGGTATAAGGTGTCCGAGCAGATGCCAGCTGAACACCTCCAGATTCCCATGAGGCCATTGCCTCTTCACCTGTGGAAAAGAATAGTGAAAATGGAGATCTTTTTGTCTTTTAGTGATTGCTGGTGGTGTGTTGTTAAGTGATAAGCTGTATCTGCTGTTCTGTGTTGGGACATGGAACAGAGGAGTGGATGAGATCAGAGGACATTGTGCCTGCTGTGTACACAGACAAGGTGGGAAGCTATGTAAAAATAGCAACAGCTATATCTCTGGACCAGCTTCCACCAGCTGACCATGTTTATCTATTAAGACTGAAGTGCTATAGGGTAGCCTTAAAATTGGCTGTGGAGTAGTCAGCTGGTGATTCTGATGTTACAGGGCTGTTACACAGATAGCTAATGGGCCTGAGTATGAGGGCATGCTCCAGTAACATGTTTGTGTTAAATAACTTTTAATTTTAACTGGGCATCTGCTGAACAGTGCACAAGCCCCAGCCTGCTCCTTAGTAACAGCAAGCTGCTGGTTGACATTCAGAATCCAGTGATGAGAGGGGGTTTTCTCAGTGTCTAATGGGGCCCAGCTTGAAGCAGGGGGCAAGGTGCTTTGCCTGCTCTTTGCAACCTGTATACTCTCTAGCACATCTTGGCCACCTGGCTGATTCATTGCATCCCAAAGCAGTTGAAATGTGAGGGAATTCAAGCAATTGTTTAAAATCAGATGTTCAAAACTATGTAAATCAAGCTGCTAAATTTACAATGTAAAACCAAACATCAATTTGACACACACTTCAGCCACGCTGTAGGTAGCATCCGTAGTCACTACTGGGTTCTCATTGCTTCTTGACCCTGATCGTCACTGTACGGAAAGATTCGTGTTTTGTTTTACTTCCGTACCAACCAAAATGTTAAGCCTATGGGAATGTGATCATTAAAGGTTGCTGGAAGAGCAATTGATTTTTTTGGTTGAAATACAAAAGCGCCTAGCAGTACAGTTTTGGGACAGGATCTGTAGAGCTTCTCTGGAATTCTGATAGCGTAGCTAGGATCAGAGTTTTTGGGCCAAAAATGGCTTTGGGCCTTTTTTTTTTTTTTTTTCCCCTCCAAATAGGCTTGGGAAACAAAGATCAACGTTTGACTTCAGAATGCGAAAAAAACCCCCAAGATTGATTCTTGAGAATTTCTCTCTGTGAGCATGTGGGGACTGGTCCTTCCCCTTCCCCACTTTTTCATTTAATTATGGACAAAGTCCTGTATTCAGTGAAGTAAAAATATCACTAGGACCTTGTGTTTGCATAACTTAAGGGCATGCAGCTACAATTACGTTGACACACGGGTGAATAACTTCTCTAATGTGATCACACCAAGTGCTTGTTTGGTGATTTCTTTTACTTGATTAAGAGAAGTTGTGCAAAATGTCATGAGCTTAGGAGACATGAACAAAACAGGGAGAGAATAGAGGGCATTCTGAAAGGAGGAAGGCATAACAATGACTGTAAGATGACAGAAGCCAGTGGGGAGTGGTAAAATGAGAGGACTGCCACGGGAAGCTTAAGAGGTTAATGACATACAGCTATGAATGGATGGAGTTTGCATGGACCCAGATCTCAGATCTGATCCAATTGCAGCCCAGTTCTAAAGGAAAAGGCTATAAATCAGTCCAAGGATTCTGGTGAGCCATCCTTTGTGCTCAGGGTTTGTGATGTAACCAGCAGTTCTTGATGGAATTACAACCACCCTGCTCACACTCACCTGCTATTTGCTCTGTATTAAGTTAACAATAGTAAATAAACTGTGTTTTAGATTTCAAGCTGACCTGTTCATGCCAAATGAATTCGTCTTGCCCACAGGCTACCCTAATTTAAAACATATGTATCCATTTAAATCCTGTTGCTTCCATACATTAAGCTACTCTTTAGATTTTTGCCTCATCAATATTCCTCACCATTTTGAACAGATGTATAGTTTGCCATGGGTTCTCTCTTGGATAGATTTTGTGTGTGTGTGTGTGTGTGTGTGTAAGGTGGTGGAGGAGTAGAAGTGAGGTGGACTATGGTGGCATTGTACAGCACTTATGCCTATCACCTGAAATCAACAGAAGACACTTTGCCTGTTCTTGTAAGGGCAGAACCTTCATTAGAATCAAAGGAAGTTTACTTTAATTGCAGGAAAGATGGGGTCCTTGTCTAGTGAAAATACAACTGAAGTCAGGAGAACTATTGTATGATCGTATATTTCCCATATAGCAGTATAAGTCTCATAGAACACAGATAGAAGTTTTCAGTTTTTCCCAAACTTCTAAGGGGTGAAAGAATTTTGTATGTAAAATAGAGTTTCTCCTAAGAGTTTCTCCGATTTTAAAAAAATCGGAGCCTAATGTCAGGCTCCAAAGAACATATTTAGGCCTCTAAATAAGTAGCTTGGGCTTTTCACATGTGCTGAGCTCTGCCAACCCCCACTGCTCTTATACTACAGCTCCTGAGGCTGAACGTCATTTGACTGCATGTTCTTGCAAAGAAATACTAAGAATATGCAGTAGGTCAAAGTGGCTCCTTATCTTTGTGCAGAGATAAGGACTGCTGTTCCTCCTAGGAAGCAGTGTCTTAGAAGCGGAAGGCTGCACTTCTTATCATTCAAGTATGTGCCATAAAGGGGTAAAAATAGGGACGTTGAGGATAAGAAAACTGAAACCAAGGCACCTGCTACCCACAGAAGGAAACTTGGGAATTAAATAAGACTGAGAGTCTCTTCTGTTTTGAATACTGCAAATCTTCACTTACAGGAGTAAATAATTTGCCTGTAAAAGCCTCTGAGATTACCGATATGAGAAAAAGCTTGCAGGATTTAGACTCCTGACTTTACCATGCAGACCAAACTCTGTTTACTGAGTTTTACAGAAGTTGAAAATGTCAGAGTTGGCTGAGAGAATTAGATTTCAATACCTATTAAACATTCACAGGACATCCTAAATCCCCATTGAAAATCCTTTAGTTTGTGACCTAAACAGAATTGATTAAACAGAAAAGTTGAAATAAGGTATTGCAATTGTGTCACTGTTGCCAAATAATGCATAGTTCATTCAATCTCACAATATTTTAATCCAGTATTCACTTTGGTATGATATATAATGCAGGCTATTTACAATGATTGCCATTCTTTAAATGCCAGTTTTCCTTTAAAACAAGCAGCAACAACAACAACCAGCCCCATATCCTGGTCCAAACCTTGTTTGCAAGGATTTTCATTTGCATCACTAATGTACAGATTTACACAGAGCAGAAAAAGGGGGTATTCTTATTCTTAGAGATTCTGCCTTGTATACTACCTGCAGCCACATTCTGCCACTTTCATGCCTTCGTAGTTATATATCAAAGTGGGCACACCGGCATCATCCTTATAAAGAATGGAGATTGAATCCAATTTGGTTGGAACACAACAGGCCTTGGAAGCTTTCTTTGGATTTTGGAGATGCACCAGAGTTTGAACAATAGCATGTTTTGTTGGGGTAACATTATCTGTCAGAGGGAAGAAGCAACCTCCTTTACACTCAAAAGCCTCATAATCTTTTGGTGCAATGATCCAGGAATCCCAGCCAATCTCTTCAAAATTCACATGGAGGGAAGTTCTCCGGCAGTGGTTGGCTCCAATGCTTCTCTTGCTTCTGGAGGAATGCTGGTGGGGCCCAGTGATGGCCTTTTCCTCTCCCTGTTCTTCCTCTTCAGATGAAGTGTTGTTCCTTCCTAATTTCTTTAGCACACTTTCTTGTTCATGAACAATCATGTCCCGGAGCTCCACTTTGGTCTCTTTTGTCCCATTGCTGCGGTCATTGGAGAACACTATTAACAGGGGCAGATTTTTAGTGTCAGGGGTAACACTGATATCCAGCTTCCCACAAGTGAAACCACCCAGAGCCTTACTCTCTATAACAACCTCTAGCTTGTTTTTAGTCTTCAGTTTGTCTGCCCTGACCCATCTTTTCACAGCACTGGACACTTCAAACATCTCCCAACCACACTCCTGGATATTGTGGGAGACAAGGAAAGATTTGGTACTTTCTGGGTTTTCCCAGTGGTCACCATCTAGAACATCATAAATGACCATGTTGCCTTCCAGCCTAGAGAGAGACCCAACTTCCCTGTGACAGGAGATATAAATTCTCAGTTCAGCTCTGGTGATTTCCTCATATCGTGGAATAGAGATGTTGAAGAGCAAGATGTGTTTCTGAAATGGATTTTCTTCTGGTGAAGCTAAAGAAACAACATCTGCAATAGGAAATTAAAACACGTGGTTACAGTGCTTCTGACTGTCCAAGTAACTTGCTTTTAAAAGACTCAGGATGTATTTTGGGGGTAAAATAACAGCATGGCTACCAGCCTTAAAAAAAATATAATAATACCATCTTCTGGGCAAGTTTCAAGGGCAGGGAGTGAAAAGTGTGTGTGGAGGGGAGCATAAAGTCTGCCTAGAACAAACTGTGGATGATGCCGGTCAGTATTAAGTACATAAATATGGCTTCTGGGGAGTGTTCAGATTTAGCAATTTCCTAAAGAGATTTTTGCACAAGCAATTCCTAAAAAACCCTATGAATTTGCTACTCTTATCATCATGCAATGGGATGAACTGCCCTCCTAATACAGAGAAGTATACTGCACATTTAAGTGTCTCTAAGAACTAGCTGTGCTGAGGCTTTTGTTATTGTCTTCAAATAACTTTGAAAGCAGCTTGGATTACTGGGAGTTTGGGGAAATAGAAAAGTTTTTGAAAATCCTGAACTGAAGCTTCAGGGTCTGTCTAAATTGGGACTTGGTGATAAACAGCCTTTCATGCCCAGGTCCCAGACCATTCCAGGCTGGACTCACTGAGCTTGTGTAGGTTTTGTTTGGGGTTTTTTTTTCTGCAAAGGTATGTGCAGTACCAGCAACTCTGCCTTGGGAGGGGCAGATATTTGGCTGGAAGATCAGATTGGTAGTGTTTAAAAGTCGTCACTGACTGATGTCTATTTGATGGTCAATATAAGATAATTATGCAATCATGATTGGCTTTAGGGCAATTTTACTTGGCCAATGTTGACACTTCTTCACAGTGTTTGCCCACTAAAGCAGTCAGAGAGGAGAGTGAGATACGGAAACTATAATCTAGCTTATACTGTTAAGGTTTCTCTCCATTTCAGGACTAGGGGCACTAATTTGGGAATTTGGAGGTCTCCATAGTGCTGTTACCTGTGTATGTCTATTTTTCATATAAACAGAAGCTTCGATTCCCCCTGTCTTGTTTTTATCACACGGATTGCATTTACTTCTAACTTTTTAACTGCTTCTTTTGATGGAGCTTTTAGAAGTCTATGTAATGTTACACAGACAGGGATCTTGACTTTTTTTAGTTGAGACAAGCTTGACTACCCATTTCCATAGAAATCCTTCCATTAAACCAGAATTTTGGGGGAGCACTGCTGTTCCTTGCTTGGCTCCAGAGACACATTTCTCGGTTGGCTGCTGTGGTTTTTAAGCATGAGAAGAGCCCACCTGAAAGAAGAGCTCTCTGGCATGGATGTCTCAATCATAGATGATCAAAAGTTTGCATTCTAACATTAAAACTCAGTCCCAAATCTCTAGCTTTGACAAACATGACTCATGTAAACCCTGTTATTCAGTGCATCATCTCAATTGACGCATTTGAGAAGAGAATATTGTACAGTAAAAATATCAAAGAAGAAAACAAAGTAATTGTATTTTTTTAAAGATCAAAAGAAACTACAGAGCAAGACTACAGTCCAAAATTTTAATCCATTTCATTTCTAAAGATTCTGTGGAAATTAGGCACTCAATTCTCTCTGAATTTCAAAAGAATCTGAGTACCTACTGTCCATGTACTTCTTTAAAAATTCTAGTCCATGTATTTAGGACTTCTCCTACCTTCAGTACTGAAGCTCCTTACAATATTGGATGCAGGGATGGAGGACTTGTCTGCAGCATATCTGTTGTATAAATCAATCATGAACTGTGGTGGTTCTTCTTTGGTCTTCACTTGTGAGGGGACTCTTGACAAATTCAAACTCCGTAGTAAATCTGTCTTCATGTTCTCCAGGAAAGATTTAAAGTCAAAATGAGTCTCATCTTCCACTTGGCCAGGATCATGAAAGTGTGCATCAGACTTTCCCATAGCTGATAACTTGTCCCAATCTTCCAAAGGCTTGCCTCTTGTCAAACAGGCAATGATGTTGAAAACAGACAGTGCAGCTAATACTCCAAAATAATGCATTTCTTCTATATTTACTTTCTGATGGAGAGACAAGAGAACAATGGTATTGTGGCTGATTAAAAATCTTGTTTCATTACAGACAGAGGAAAGGAGATGGAAGGCAAACAACTGGAATGCCCTTTGCAAATCACTTTCTTATGTTCTTTTTGCAGTCTGCTTCAAACCCCAGCCTCTTGTCAGTTGTCAAGCAGATTGGTTGTGCACTTGCCCTTATCAGAGTCATTGATGCCATGCTTCAGCTTCTGTTATCTAGCAAAGCTCTTAGTTAATGAAGATTCTATAAACATCTGACAAACACATGTGGCTGGTGGGAAGGACATTGTATATTGTAAAGAATCCACATTTCACTTTAGGGTCATCATTGCTTAATTACACTCTTCTATCATTTCCTTGCCAACACAGAGAGAAGCTTTCTTAGGGACGTAGAAGATTACACTGTTTCCATCAAGGCTAGAAAATAGAGATCTAGAACAAAGTTACTCTATTAGCTATTAGTAAATAACATTTCTCAAATCTTTATTACAGTCCCTTCACATGCCATCAGAAAATCCCCGATTATTTGACGGAGACCTGTGATTCTGCAAGACATGATCTCATCACAATACAAACAACCTTAAAACTTCTTTCCGTTTATCAGCCAAGAGCTATTGTTTGTACACAGTGAAATATCTGTTTTGTGTCAAGTTTGCTTCATGATGTTTGCAGGCTCGTCCATTTTCGGTTTGATTCCTTTGGTGTATGGGAATTTAGTCTTATTTTTATAGTATCTTATGTAATATATTTCTTAGATTCTTGATGGTCAATCCAGTCCAAGAACAACCAGTCATTATTTCAGTGACCTCAAAATGAAGACCGAACAAGGCTTTCTAAGGCCACATGGAAAGTAAAATGTCTCCGTGAAGATGCAGAAGATTATGATGATACTGTTATCCATGAGAAGAACAGGCCAAGGCAAAATACAAGACTGATGACAGAATTTCTCCTGATACAGAAGAAAAAAACCTAGTTTTTAGGCAAAAATAGCACTTGCTATTTATCTTAATGAATGCGTTATGATTTAATCTAATGATATATGTTTTATCTGTACTATTAATGTATCATTTTTTCTAAGCACAACTCAATCCATACTGTACATGTGCATAAAGTCTGAATAGTATTATGAGCTTTTACGTTAAAAAAATCTCATTGCAAAGATGCGGACAAGATTTTGTCCTTTCTGACCATTCTTCTCCAGTTTTCTAGCAATGCATACACTGTGTTTAAAGTGAGCCCAGACTTCTCAAATACTCACTTATGTGTCTATTCAAGTGACAGCTGCAATCCAAGATTCTGGTTAATTATGTTCCTATGGTGTAAATTCAGAAAGGATTATTTGGCATTGTTCCTGTTCTCCTGCATAGCAAGGCCTTTGTGTTTCCTACCTGTGTGCAGAGCCCAATTACTTGTGTTTGGCTAAAACACAACTTTTTAAGGGCCTCCAGAACTTATCGGAAGATGTGAAAGAATGAAAGATTTCTTCAATCTTTGTAGCATTTACTCTAAAAGATTGTCACATACACTTAAAAAACCCTGGTGCTTCATTTATTATTTCATCGTGCCTGGCTTCACGTTCTAGACAGGAGTTCTTGTAACTTTCTGGCCAGCTTAAGGAGTCCCATAGCCCTGGCATTTTCTCTCTGTCAAAGTACTTGTACAGTGTAATAAAGTCACTTCTCAGTTTGCTTTCTGATAAAATAAACAGATTGTACTTTTTAGTCATATGTTATAAGACATTATCTCTAACTTTTTATTTCTATTTTGTGTCTCTTTCAGAATTTGCATGTCTTTGAAAAGGTGAACACTGGGGCTATACATAGTTTTCTGGTGGCAGTCCACCAGTGCCACATGCAGAAGTAAAATCTCCTTTCCTTATGTGGTTCACTACTCCAGTGTGTATCTTTTCAAAGCTTTCATCAGCTCTCTTTACATAGCATCACCCTGGATGCTCATACTGTGCTGTAAGTCCATGATATCCACCACAATTGTTTTAAGAGTTATGGCTTTCAAGGGTGCAGTCTTTTACTCAGTGGAAGCAGCCTCCGTTCCTTGTGCCTACGTACTAAGTTCTGTATCTGTCTACCTTAAAATGAATTTTGAGTACATAAAGTGCAGCTAGATCAAGTGATCTATATAAATACCTCTCCCCTCAACACTCTTCTGCAAATGCTGTGGGGGTTGTTATATACAGACTTCCAGTTCATATATAAAGATGTCAAATAGTGTCAGGCCAAGTGTCAGCTTTGCAGAAACTTTACAATGAACAGTTTCATTCAGTGGCAATTCCTTTTGAAAGCTGTGCTTTGAGGTTTGGCAGTGAGACAGTTGTTAATTCATGTGATACACAAATATATTAATATTGTCCAGTGGTTTCTTTTAATTATGCAGCCTTGTGCAAGTGAATTGAAATACTCCACAAAACCCTAGGTACATTCTAGCTGTTGCTGTTACCTCTGGCAATTAAACTGTCCTCAAAGAATGAAATTGGATTTGTTTTAGAAAAAAATGTCCTTAACACTTTGCTGGCTATTATCAGTTGTTTTCTGGTTTTATCTGTCTTTAATCATCCCATATTAATATATCCTCAGTTCTTTCAGGATTACTTAGTGGAATTATCTTGACCTACTATTTTAAGTGTTTGTCAATAGTAACTTGCTCTAGAAGCTTAAACATTAAGTGGAATGGTTTATAGGATGTTCATAGAAATCAAAAGATCTGTTGGAATCAAGAGAGTAAGGCTATCAGTGTCTTCCAATAGCAGCTGACTGCATTTGTGCCATTTCAAATGCAAAGTTTCCTTTTCTAGAGGAAGATTAGACATCCAGCTGCCAAAGACCCAGACAGTAGTAGCCACTTCTAAACAAATAGTGGTTTAAGACCTTGTTCACATTAGAGAATTGACCGGTACAGCTAAACTCCAAATGAAATAAACTTTACTAATAAGAGAATTGTATTGCTTGTGTAGGAAGGGTATGCCTTGAGAGCTATGCAACTTACAGGTATAATTTTGTTTTGCCCATGCTAAATAGAATCATAGAATCATTAAGGTTGGAAAAGACCTCTAAGATCATCAAGTCCAACCGTCAACCAACACCACCATGGCTCCTAAACCAGGCCCTGGAGTGCCACGTCTACACCTTTTTTGAACGCCTCCAGGGATGACGACTCCACCACCTCTCTGGGCAGCCTGTTCCAATGCTTAACCACTCTTTCGGTAAAGAAATTCTTCCTGATGTCCTGTCTAAACCTCCCCTGACGCAACTTGAGGCCATTTCCTCTTGTCCTGTCACTAGTTACTTGGGAGAAGAGTCCAATACCCACTTCACTACAACCTCCTTTCAGGTAGTTGTAGAGAGCGATAAGGTCTCCCCTCAGCCTCCTCTTCTCCAAACTAATCAACCCCAGTTCTTTCAGCCGCTCCTCATAAGACGTGTTTTCTAGACCCCTCACCAGCTTCGTTGCCCTTCTCTGGACACGCTCCAGCACCTCAATGTCTTTCTTGTAGTGAGGGGCCCAAAACTGAACACAGTATTCGAGGTGCGGCCTCACCAGTGCTGAGTACAGGGGCACGATCACTTCCCTACTCCTGCTGGTCACACTATTCCTAATACAAGCCAGGATGCCGTTGGCCTTCTTGGCCACCTGGGCACACTGCTGGCTCATGTTCAGCTGGCTGTTGACCAGCACCCCCAGGTCCTTTTCTGCCGGGCAGCTTTCCAGACACTCTTCCCCAAGCCTGTAGCGTTGCATGGGGTTGTGACCAAAGTGCAGGACCCGGCACTTGGCCTTGTTAAACCTCATACAGTTGGCCTCAGCCCATCGATCCAGCCTATCCAGATCCCTCTGCAGAGCCTTCCTTCCCTCAAGCAGATCGACACTCCCGCCCAGCTTGGTGTCATCTGCAAAATTGCTGGGGGTGCCACTCAATCCCCTCATCCAGATCATTGATGAAGACGTTGAACAAAACCGGCCCCAGAACTGAGCCCTGGGGAATATACATACATATATACATATGTATGTGTATATATATATATATACACACATAGATATGCTGTGTTTTATAGGTATCCTAATGAGTATAGGAGTAGCATTTTCCCTTATGTCCTATAGACCTTATAACAGATCATAGGATGGTATCTTTTTCCTAATTGCTTGCATCAGCACATCTTGGAAACAAAGTTTGTATTCAAGGACTAATTCAAGGTATAGACAAGATTCCTTAAAGAAAACAAAATGCATTAGATGAGAACATAAGCACACTAGGCTAATATGTCAGTCTGTTCAGAGCTAGGGCTAAATGGGAGCAAGACTAGACCTACAGAAAAGGGTAGATTTTCATAGAGAACAGAAATTACAATGGCGTAAGATACTTTGAAAAGTTTTATGCTTATGGCTGTTCTGAGGAATAAATGATGAATTTCTGAGAACTTTTAAATTTTTCTTTATGCATTAGCATTACTCTGTCAACTGTAGTTTAGTTTTTCATGATTGATAAAAACAGAAGTCCCTACATTTTTAAGGGACATCTGTAACAGCAACAGTATACAAAGATTTGTCCCAGTAGTTCCAGTGTAAATCACTGTAGTACTTTGGGAGAAGAATTGCCTAGCTGGGTCCATGATCTTTTGGCAGTCATAACTGGCAGTCACTACAAGGTGCCTTAGAACTATCTACTTATTGAGAGCTATTTAGGAGGAACTAGCAAGAACTGCTGTGAGAGTAACCTTGCAGACACTTCCATACACGCTGGATCTTGCTTTTATGTAGGTTAGCAGGAAGTACCACATTTACACACCTCTGTTGCCTGGGAATCTGCACCGCATGAGTATGGAATATTGGTGGCAGAAGTTACCTAGCAACTTAGCAGGATAGGAGCCTTCCAGTTAGTCATTCATCAGAAGGTATATGTGTAGTATCCTTCCCCTAAACAATACAACTCTTAATAGGGTAAGATAATGCAGAAGGTTAGACTGTCTCTTGAGGAGGAAACACTCCATATCTTGCACTCTGTGCTACCTCACAGACTTCAGAAGTTTGTTCTGCTCCTGGTCTGCCTATGGTATTGTACCGCAGGTGGGTGAAAATGGAAGGTGTTGCAAGTGTGTACTGGCACACAGGAACGCTGAGAAAGAGGATTGACAGGTGCAAAGATGGAACATCAGCTCTTAAAGGAGTGCTGCAGTTACAAGGGCTACCATGAACGTATCAAGAGAGGATTGTACAGGAGTTAGAGGGGTGCAGAGACTTTATTTCTGTAAAGACTTCTAATGTAACTACTGCCAAATGTTGTGTCACATTTTGATGTTCATTGTTGGAAAGAAAGTTAATGAAAGTTCTGGAAAGAGTTCAGAAAAGAGCTGTGAGAAATTGTTTTTAGGCTTAGAATAAGAAATCAAAGTACCTATTTAAATCTTAGCCAAAATGTAATTCGACCCTGCTCTATATACTAAAAATACACAGTGAAAGTATTTTGGATAATAGATAAAAGGGATCTAATAAAATAGGTTACAGTAAGATCCAGTGAATTGAAGCTAAAGCTCAACAAATTCAGGCTAGGATTAAGCCACTGCATTTGAACAAAGAGCACTAACTTTTGGAACAACCGCTTGTAGTTCAGTAGAGATATTCTATCACATGAAATCTTTAAAGCCAAATTTATGCATGTTTTTCAAAGACATTCCCAAGCTCAAAACAGAAGTTCTGTAATGTGTGGTGCAGAAACTACTGGGCAAGTTTCTTTGATCTGTGCTACGGAGGAGGTCGGTCTAGATGATCATAGTATTCCCTTCTGTCTTTAATATACTGAGGTGCATTATGACAAGCTTAGCGTGCATTTACATGTTTCCGTCTAATTAACAGAATGTAACAGAGTGCATTTATAGAAAGACCATTCAACTATTTTTAGATACTATTGTACCTTTAATTTATTAGCTTTGTTAAAAGCATGTAACAATCTAGAGGGTATAAAGTATAATTTACAAAAATATAAATCTTGGTTATTTTATTTTTAGTATTTCAACGTATTACTATATAGTATGTGTTACTCAGAGAATATGTTTAACAACCTGAAATTATCCAGCAAACCAAAAGTGTGGGATATTACACGTGTCTTTTGTAGAACAAATTATATATTAAGGAAGGGTAACCAAAAATGGCTATATTAACATACTGTTTATATGAAAGCTTATGCAGTGCACTATACTTGCATCCTGAAGAAAATATACATTTTAAGCCATTTATTACAGCATTTTTTCAGTATAAATATGCAGATTAAGAGTATGAGTGTTTTAGGCAAAAAGTTTTGATTTGTGTACAAAAGTGATACTCTAAAATAAGCCTGCCTTTGCAAGTTCACTTCCCATCTTCTTGGTTAACTGAAGAGACAAAATAGTCAGAAAAATAGCATATAAAAACATATTTTAGTCCTTTGATTATGGAAAACTTTACACTTAAATTTCTCACTAAACACCAGATGTCTTGAATATGCGGGTTAGGAAGATATTTGTAAAAGTATTGAATTCCTGGAAGGCGAATATGAAAGACAAACAATGACAGTAAGACATATCCTTCCAGGTGAGCATGTGTATTGTTTTAGTCTCTCTGCATGCTTTCTGTAGAGGAATTGTAGACTTGCATTCATTCATCAACCCAAGTGGATTCATTTCCCATTTACAACTTTCCCAGTGTAGTCAGGCAGGATGCGTGGGTCTCATTAAAGATGTGTTTGTATGAATTTATCGGCAGGCACAAGTTTCAACCGACATATTGGGGTATACCTTTAAAACAACGTTTTTGTTCTCATCTAAGAACAGGACACTGAGTGAGCTCATTTTGTCAGGAACGCAGCAGGGTTCTGGGATGCCGGGAATGATTCCTACTGCTTTTACGATGCTCTGGATTGTAGCATGATTTGATGGCCGGACAATCTGAAACAGAGAAGGAAATAGTTACAGCTTCATTTATGAGCAGTCACTTTCCCAGATGGACTTGGAAAATGACAACAATTATGGGGTTTTTGTTTCTCAAAAAAGTATATTTATGTGATTGAGTCACAGGACCATGCAGCATAGTCAGTCCCTCACACTTCCAGCTTTCCTGTGCAGGGTATATCCAACAGATATTTTGTGTTCCTTATGCTGCCTTCATAAATACCAGAGGAGGGCACTGGTGGCACAGCCAGCAGTCAGTAGCCTGAAGAAAGAATGTCCTTGACTGCACCTACTAGATGCTGGAGGCATGCAGGAGAAAAGGACTAAGGTGGGGCACACTTCTCAGTTGTAAGATGTTATCTTTTGTTTTCTTAACCTCTTGTCTGACTTGGAAAATTGGCTACTGTAAGTATTTCCAAAATAACTATCCTATGTTCCAGTAGTATTTCTCCTCATGTATGGTAACCTGGAACTTTTTCTTGGAGTAATTACTCTCTTTTAAAAGAGCCAAGTGCTCCAGAAGTAGTGTCCACAGGGGGGAGTTAGTCTAGAATAATCAAGCAACCTGACAGAGCCTTTCTGATCATAACTCCATGACAAACAAGTACTTCATACCTGTAGTCTTTGTCTGCTTCCCTCTGCCTTCCTCACCAGGCTTTTTTCCCCCCCTGAGCTAGCCTCAAAGTGGGAGAAGAAAACAAAAGGCTGGGAGGGCAGGAAGGGTTTGAAGTGAGATTTCACAGCAGCTTTACATCTATATACTGTTCAGGGTACTGAGCCACAATTTTATTTCTACTATTGATTTTTGGATGCAGTAAACACACAAGGAAAAATATTTGAGAAGAGGAGGCAGCCATTAGGCAGTGAATTGAGTGAACAGCAGTGAGAATAAGAAAACCAGAAAGTTAAGATATGTAAATAGTATACTGTTTAGTAGTTAAATGTAACTCTTTTTTTTTAGCCTTTATTCACAAGCTACACTTGACCCTTGTAGTCTGAGCAACTGAATAGTACTAAACAGTTTTCACCACTTCTGTTGCTTGAGTTACATACACTCAAGCACAGGTTTACCGTTGATGGAGTGACAGCCTTTCTTTGTCGTTGCCTCAGCATGGCACAGAATGCATGTGCTCCAGTTACATGAGGCAATAGTATGGCATGCAATCCACCACTGAGGCTGAAGCTTCAGTGACTCCTGTTCAGTTGTCATGCTTGAATACTGTCACAGCAAATGAGTACAGTAACAGTAGGAAAATTGTGTTAGTCATATCAGGCTTTTTGCTACAGTTTCACGAGTTTTCTGCACAGATCTGGTGTATGTGGCACATGAAATCTTTCATCCCTAGTGGTACATAGCTGTATATCGGGTGGAAAATGACATCTGGGGGATAACAAATGAGGGCTTTGCACACCTCCACATGGAAGCAGATACTTCAAGTGAGAAGAATTAATGTCTCCTATATCTTCCCTATTTTTCAAATAATAATAGAGTATATGCAAAACATGATTTTTCATTTCAACATGAAAAGCTATGTAGTCCATGGGGATAACAAAGGAGCTATTTTTTAGGATAATTCTGTTTTGAAACATTTGCTCTAAGTGTAACATATCAGCAAATCAGATCCAAACCTTAATTGCTATTAAGGCTTTCAGATACTCCTTAACTAAAGTGACCTCATCTGAGCCATTACAAGGAGGAACTATGAAATCCATCCTTGATCCTTTGGGGCTTCAAGGCAGCATCCCTATAGCCAAGTCCCAACAAGTGACCAATCCTGGAAAGTGCCTTTCTGTAATTAGCATATGTTGGCATAATTAGCAACAGCTTGCTCTCTCATGCCACCCTTAATCTTTAGATTTCAAAGCTGTCCACGAACAAGCAGCAGTAAATTAGTCTCACAGCTGCTATGTGAAGTAGAAATAAGCTTCTACCTGCATTGGCCATGTCAGCAAATCTGGACAGCAAGAGAGAGACAGAAGTAGCTTTCATGTGTTTAGGCAACTGCAGAGTTTAGAAATTCAAAGAACTAGAGCTTCTAGAATCCAATTCTAACTTTAGCCTTTATGAAAAACCTCCTGAAGTGTTCCTAGCACATTTATTATTTCATATTGTTATTTGAAACAGTCACAGATCCTAATGTGCTACTGAAACAGAATTTGTTGACCCCGTGCAGCGCATAGCCATCATTGCCCTCAGTCCCAGTTACTGACTTACAGGATTCCTGGGTATGAACCTGCAGAAGATCCTACTAGGATCTTCTCCAGCTGTGCAGTCTCTAATATCTGCAAGGAACAAATAGATGTGAGCAGTCTAGCATGAGCAGCTGTCTACCAAGACAACAGCACCAATTAGGTTTCCAATGCCTGCAACTGTATACACTATGCACTATAGAGAAAAATGCTTATTATGGACTATTACTCTGTGCAGAATCTGGCCGCGTGAGCTCTACATCCACAGCAGAGCCAGACAGCACACCCATCCCACATCCAGCCAGCCTCCAAATTTTCCAGACCTTCTGGAAACCTGGCACACGTGTTCAGTGATCATGGGCTAGGCTTCACATTAGCGTTTGTACCGATGTGCTGAAGTGGAAAGCTTGAAATAATGAGTTCAATGACCAGTAGTGATGGCACTGAGGAGGTGCTAATGTTTTATATGCTGGCTTCT
>WAAD01002100.1:294491-308306 GCA_013389945.1 Fregata magnificens
TCCGCCGGGCCAATCCCCGGGCGTGAGGAGCTGCGGCCCGGGGGCGGCGGGGAGCGGGGCTGCGGGGAGCGGGGCTGCGGGTGCGGGAGGAACTCGCGGGAGGGCACGCTGCCTTCCTCCAACGTGGGGCTTCCCTGCTCTTTAAAGCGTAGCGGGAAAGGATCTAAATTAATTAGCGCACAGCCGCTGATTGGAGACACATGTCACCGCCGCCGCTGTGGCAGCGAGCACTGCGGCAGGACGGCACCTTGGCTGCCTGCGCCAGCGAGGGGAGGGGGCTTGAAAATAATTTCTAAAAGGTAGAAGCAAATAGATAAGAAGCGGGCAGGCAGACGGTGGGAAAGGACGGGAGAGTGGGTGGATGGGTGGCAGGGGCAGCATGAGGAGGAAAGGGTGCACACATACGTGCAGAAAGAAGTGGAAGGGTCTTTTCTCTTTCGATCGGCAGAGCTGACAGTGCTGTCTTGGAAAGGCAAACCTGTAACTAGTGTTTCCTTCAAGGATTCGGGAGAAAAAAGAAGTCCCCGGTGGGTCCACACTCTGGAAGACCCAGTGTGAACTAGCCAAGAGTGCAACAAGGGTCACTGATAATTCCAAGCAGATACTTAAATAGTAGGGGTTAAAGGGGCTGTGCATGGTTAAACTTTCGTCATTGGGCTATTTCCGTGTGTGATCTGAAGGAGGAGAATACTGGCGTGAATTTCTGAAGGATTTACATGGCTTAGGTCAGAGGGGGTTGATTTAAAAGTGAATGGTGCATGTTGCGCTTATTCATCATGTGACACAGGTAGTTCTGAATCATAGTTTATAGTCACCCAGTGGGTATAAATGCTGCTATAATGAATAGCAGTTTTAGAGACAACCTATAAGGAGAGTGGTAGGTTTTAAGGGAATTGGTTCATTCTGCCTCCTTTTTTAAAGCTTGTCCTCCAGTAGCCAAGACAGTTACTTTTCTTGGAGTGTATACAATGCAATAATTGAAAAATTGTTGGAAAAAGCTACTGTTGCTGTGTATAATACAACTCTTTTGTGATTTTTTAACCTTGGAGTGTCAAATCTGAGCAGATACTATTGAAGGCCTCTGAACCACAAGTTTGTAGTTTTTGGATCATGGCAAAGAAAGGTTTGATTCATTTTTAAAGTTAGCACCAGGCCACATTGCTCTGTGCCCTGTGAATGTATGAAGTGAACAATTTGCAAATACAAATTTGCCCAAATGTACATTGCTAAAGTATCAAACCTCCTATTAATTAATCTTTGCTTATAAATAAGCCAAACCATCCTTTGATGCTTTTTTTTTTTTCTCCATGGTAGCATGCTCATGACCTCCACTGGGGGTGTGAGTGAACCTTTTGTTGTTTGTGGTTTTTGTCTGTACTGTTTCTATACAATCAAGGTCCTGTGAAAAGGAGGAAGAGGCAGCAGGAGGTAGGAACAAGCTGGGCTATTTTGGACCAATGTCCCATTAAAATGTTCTCTCTCTCCTTAACTCACTCCAAACTCCTATTCAGGCATACACTTTGTATCAGTCTTTAACCTGCACTAAAACCTGTAGGACACTGATACTTTGACATTGTTGGGAAAGAATTAAAGAATCAACCAGGGATGGCTAATATTTCTTGCCTTATTTTATTGCAGAACAGCAGGAATTCGAAGTCTTTAAAGCTCTGGTACTTTGACTCTTTTATGCAGCTGAGATGATGAAATAAAAATGTGTTTGGTAAAGGAATTCAAATTAGCACTGGGTCACATAATTCCCCTGTTCTGAATATGGCCAATCAATGGCATCTCTAAGGCATCTAGAGGCAAGAGCTATGCAATTTCTGCTCATGCAGAATAATATTCCTAGCGTGGAAATTTCTGCTAATTAAAGCTCTTGCCAAGTAGAGTCTTTTTTTTTCTACTTCTTCTTAAATAGTTCAAGTCAAAGCTTTGCAAGCCAGGACTTGGAGAAAGTCTCTCTATAGTTAGAGCAATGCATTCAAGATTTTAAACTGCAGATCTAAGCTTCCTGCTAAAATCATTGTGATAGAAATAGTGTTACACACCCTTAATAACAGCTTATATATGGAAAAAACCCCAAACAATGTTTTCTTACAGAATTAGAGACATCTGTACAAAGGAACTATTGTGACCTGTGGTGGTGTTTTGTTGTAGAACATAATGTAGGAAAAATACATAGGAAATATATAAGAGGGGATATAGGGCACCAGGAGTAGTATCTATTCTTTTTGTTCTATGGTAAAATAACTTATTAAGTCCCTTTAGGGTTAGATCTATCTATATTAAAATAATTTTGCCTGACTCTTTATTTTTAAGAATAAAGTCAGTAGCAGGGATAATGAAGGTTAAAACTCCAGGGAAGTTAATGAAACATAAATTATTACTGAATTTGGGCTTCAGTCCAGATTTCTGGTTACTACTTATTGTAGGACAGCTCATTCATTTTTCACTCAGAAAAATACCTTGCTATGTATAATACTACACAATTAGCTAGGACCATACAAGACCGTTCCTGAAGTATATAACTTATTAATTAGAAATTAACTGACTGAAATGCAGTGGGCTGCAGGTTCTCATAGAAACTGATGGCAGAACTCTAAAAACCCCTTTCACATTCCATCCCAAATCACATGGTGTGACAAGAATAATATATGGTCAGTAAAAAAGGCTTTTGTGTTTTGTTCAGTTTTTCTGAACAGTAGTGAAGTTATCTTAATACCCAAAAAAGAACAAAGAGTCATAGTGGTGGTTAGGTGTTAGAGCAAGCAGAATACTCAGAGCTGATCCAGAGCCCTGGAACAGGGAGAGAAAAGAGAAGAGTTTGGGCTTATCAGGCAGTGCCTATTGCTGGCAGGGAAAGCTTTGCCTCTTGAGAAGCAGCACTCACTGTCCCAGTCCATCCCATCAGCTCAAGAATAAGCTCTCGCCTTGGATTTCCATTCTGAATACACACTCTCTCATATTCCAGTCTGTGGCAAGAATAGCCTTTCCCCCTGCCGGGCTCCCCATCCTTCATCTTTAGTGACAAAAGTTTATTTTGTCTATCTTGCTAAGAAGGAAGAATTGCCTCTATTTGCATCCTACCACACTATCCATGGTGCATAATTACAGAAAGTAAGGAACTAGGAACCAAGACGCACAGACTCAGTTCAATTTAGCATAATTTGTCCCACCCTACTGTAGATGTGCAAAACTGTTCATATGGTCTGTGCTCTAGGGGTGCCTGTTGCTTTTCATTGGCTATAAAAGAAGTCTGTGTCAGCTAGCTGAGATGTGCAGAACATGAATTTCACTCTAAGAGGGTGGTTGTGTGAGGTACAGAGCACCTTCCTCTTCAGTTAGTTTCAATGGCGTATGATAGCACATGCACTATTCAGCCTCAGGATTAGTGTTTTGCAAGACTGGATTTAACTTTAGTTTCTCTTTACACAATTGGCATGGAACAGTTGTTGGTATATTAATTCCTTATCCCCATCAGTAATGAAAATGTCATGACTATTTATCACTTTTCCAGTTTTATCTCACTGAGAGTTCAGGACTTATTCTTCCATATCTGAAGACTTTCAGAATATGTGTTTATGCCAGGTCTGTCTATTTGGAGCCAGAGACTTGTGTTTCTACCTTGAGGTCTGCCATTTATGCTTGTAATGAGGACAGCATAGACAATTATCAGACTATCGAGATGATTGGAGACAAGCATCTCCCATTCTGTTGCTACCCAGAAGCTGCCAGCCTCTACTGTAGGATTTTCTCCATGCATAAGTTACTAAGTGCAAAGGTGTCAGCTGGTATTATCAGAAGTAGTAACTCTGTGATGTTACTAGGCACTGGCCTGAAATGAAGACCATGCTTTATCTTATTTTTTTTACAGCAAGCACTTTCAACTTTTCAGTGACCCATGCACCACCACATAGTGTCATTTAAGAAGAAAAAAGGCTAGATATTTTTCCCATTAAGAAAGGGAAGCACACTTTTCCAGTGGAAATTCCAGTGGTAACTCATATTTGTTGAAAACCTGGTTCATCCAGGTTGGTAATACTGCCTTGGAACTCACCTGAACTGCAGTAGCTCCTGTCATGGTTTGAGAGATGTCTCCTTACTGTGAGAGGATGTATCACAAGTGCCTGGCCATTGCGCTTCCTGGGATACATATCCTTTTCTTCCGTGGGAGAGGGAAGCTACAGACCATGCAGGAGAATGAGAGCACAAGGCAATCAAACCACTCAGATTGTGGCTGAAGCAAAAGTAGACAGCTTTAGGGAGGAAAGGAGGAGGGGGTGTTAAATCCAATTTCCTGTTCAAAAGAAATTTTAAGGAAATATTTCAAGCAGTCCTAGGCACCAGTCTTTAAGTTCCAACCAGCAACCTATAGGGCTTTGAATTCCCTGTCCTTTTACTCAGTTTGTTTCCTAGGCAGCAAAGACTCTTACTGAGGTCAGCGTTGAGTACAAGTTCAGAGCTCAGCCTGATGCACTTAACAGGGAAGATCCATACCTGCTGAGCAACAGTTGCCAGTGTAAACACTAGTGCTTTTCAAGAGAACAAGTGGGAATGGGAGATGGGTTAGATAGGCTTGGTGAGACTGCAGCATACCATTATATACCCTGCATCAGTGCTAAGATGGCCAGCTGTAATATGCATCTTCAGACTCCTGTTTACAAGTGGAATTTGAAGGCTGTGGAAAGAGGGTGGGGGAAAGGCAGCAGCAGCTGGGAACCATCCATGACCACAGCTGGTTTTGCAAAGGTCTTCTTGCAAATTGGGTTGGGATCTCTCCGGGATTTTCTTGGTCTGAGTAATGCTGCAGACTAGAGGAGGATGTATTGTGCTGATAGTACAGAAAGGTTTCTGCACATGGTGGACTAGATTAGACAAATAGTGGGGAAGTATTTTAGAAGCATGATGAGCAGCTGCTGACCAGTAGGTGGCAAGCGTGCCCCTAAGTCAAGGCTAACCCATTGCTCTCTTGTTGTGTATGGGACACTGTCGTGTCCTTCGGGTGACAGTTGGGATCACTTATGATCCTGTAGCATTTTCCCAGCGAGCAGCTCTGTCAGGTAGCCTCAGTGTTTCCAGCTTGCATATTCATAGCCTTCTAAGCCTTATGATAGCTTTGGCTGACCTCCTGCATAGTGCTGTGGGAGAACGTGGCCCAGTGAGGTACGCTTGGTGCTCTCAGCTCTCCCCTGAGCTATAACAGCTGTATTAAGGATGCATGCTTTCTTAAGTGCAAGTGATAGAGAACTCACGACAAGAATTATATTTTCATTAATATTTAAGATTTACATGTTATTTTTATTTCAGATTTGTTGGGGTTTGGTTCCCCTGCGGATTTGGATACAGCTCTTTTTTTCTTTGAACTGCAGTATGGTTTCTGCAAGAATAAGTGCTTTTCATGCTCTTCCCGGAAGGGGCAGCATTGCAGTAAAGAATAAAGGCAACTATGAATGTACTAAAGCCTGACTCAGATCAGTGGTGTCTCTTCCACAGATGTAATTGGATGTTGGTTTACATTCAGAGTGTATTAAGTACTGTGGGACAGAAGATGCTGCAGATATTTAAGCAGAGCTGATCCTGCCCAGAAGTAGGGTGAAGAATGAAATGATCTCTTGGAGAACTTTAGTTCCTAAAAATTCTGTAGTTCTATTAATGGAAAGGATGATAATTTATACTAGTAAAAAGAAATTTAATACTAAATATGGCAGATATGCTAGGGCATTTCCTCCCTGTAAAAACTTATCAAGCATCTGTGTTTGACCCAAATACACTAAGTCTATATTGCATCTTAAGCTTCTCTTAGTCTGTATGAGATGCAGAGGCATTTTTTTGCTTAAGTCTATTTGTCATCTTTCTGGAGCACGTGCTCTTTGTTCCACCATCAGAAACATGAGAGTGTGTGGTCTTACTGTTGTAATTGTCTGGATCCATGCTGACATCCTTCCCTCAACCCTGCAAATACTGCAAAATCCATACTTTTAGATGCGTTCTTGCCCTGAGCAGGTGTTCTGAATGTGAAGGTGACTTCTTCAGGATAGATGAAAGTAAAGAGATTGAGAGGTTTTGACAGGTTTCCAAGCATACTTTTGGGTTTTTTTTAATTAAACTTCTACAGGAAATGTGTAGTTCCAGGCAAAAGAGTAGATGCATGTGCATGTTCTTTTGACCATGATTCCATACCCCCCTAGGATTTTTTTTTGTAGTAGATCCGAATGCTTTTAGGAGTACAGGATCGTTTTCTGGCTTTGCTCTGAATCAGTGGTAATCATATAGAGGCCATGACGGTCAGAGTCAAAGCAAGATTTGAAGGTAGAGGTAATGTTTTGTATTAGATAACTGGCATAGGGAGGCTGGAAGTTTTCCTGAATTTTCCAGTCATACTTGTTGGTCTAATGAGAGCTATTGCCTCTGTCTGCCTTGCTTCTGAACCCATGAAGCCTCTTCTCTTGTTTCTTATTCTGTGTAAGCACTTACCTTCCTCTTCAGGCATTTCAACAATTCAGCAGAATTTATTTCTCCAGATATATCCCTTTTTCCATATTTCCTCGATCCATATGTCTCTTTCTCATTTTCTCAGAGTCAACATTTTTGAAGGGAGATACCAATATCTCTCACCTCTTTCTGAGGAAATCCTATTCTTTTCTCCAGCCTTCAGCAGAAATGTGCATGAGTGGGTGAGTGCAGAACACTAGTATTTCTGAGGATTTCACCATTCAGCTGTCTCATTTGAAAGAGCCATTTAGGTTATCATCCCATATTATATTCAATACGCTTAAAAAACCCAACAACCAACACAGAAGGTGACCAGAGCTTGAAGTGGAGTTTTTATTCTGATTTCCATAGACAGAATCCCTCATAGTAAACAAAATTCACACATTTTTTGTAATCTGACTCCACAGATCACTGCTGTGTAGTTTGGGTCCACATGGGTATTTTGCTTGTTGCAAGAGAATACTAAGGGGATGTTTTCTGTTTTTCTGTTACACTAAGTTGTGGGCCAAAATGTAACGTCACTACATTGACTTTGGAGTTGCACCCAAGATTAATTTGGCCCTGTCAGTTGTTAAATTCTTGCCATGATTGATCTCAGCTTGCTCAGAAAGGGATCATGCCAGATTAGCAACCACAGAAATCATCAGTTGAAACTCCACCAAAATTCTCATTCCCTGTAAATTGAAAAATTAAGCTTTGAAATAAAACGCGTTGTTCTTCAATCTCACAGTAACTTTTCAGTTACATTATATAACTCTCAAGCTATTAGGAAGTTGCCAATTAAAACAGAATGGATTGAAGTATTTGAGTGGAGAAAAATAGGAACACGATTATAAATGAGGTATCGTACTAGTTCTTGGCATCGTGTGGCATCTTATCTCTGATATTTTCAGTTGTAAGTTTCATTGCCCTCCACCCCCATTTATCATAGATGTACATAGATGTAAGTAAACTAAGGCCTATTCTTGGCATTTTTATTTTATGAATTCAAAACCACCCATCATTTGTATGAATGACACAATATGAACAGTTTCCCAGCTCTTTCTCCCAAACTCTATGCAGAGGGATTTTTTCCACAGAAAGAAGAAATACCAGAAATTCCATAAGGCTCACTTGGAATTGCTTTATAGCAAATTAAGGAAAAAAGCTTGTAGATAAATATTGGAGCAGAAGAATCATGAAGCTAACATTAGATTTTTTCTTCAGTACTTAGAGGTATAATTGCATGTGACTTCAATAAATTTCTACTCTGAAAAGTTGTTCTTCTAACACAGCTTTTTAGATTATCAACACATCAGTGGAACAAAAGGAACAAACAGATACCAAAAAGTCTACCATCAGTAACTGGTGGGTTAGTCAGTATTGTATTAAGAGGACCACTGATCTAATGGCATGGCAATACCTTTATGCACCCGTAATGGCATTGTATGTTCATGTTTTTTTACATGCTAGTGATTTCCACATCAAATAGCTATTTCGACTTTATGCACCAGCACTGGTAAGTTTCTGCAAGCTAACATGAATTTCCTGGGCCAGCTGTACTGCATTCCTGGTGGGGATGGGTAGGACAGGAAAATTCAGAAATATGGGTAATCAGCTTGTGATTAGAATAAACTGTCATACTGACTCTCAGATAGGCATAAACTCTACATTCCTAAAGCATATAGGCATAAAACCAGTAAATGTTTATTATTTATCCTTAATGTCAGAAAATAAGAAATGCAGGGAATAAGTTATTTTACTTGAAATCACTACTTTTTAGAAGGGAAAGCTAGGTTGAAACTACTTGTATGCATTAATAATATTCAGCATTGGTTTTATATTTTTTTTGGTCCCATATTCTAAGTTTTATTATGTTCAAAAGAATGCCTGTGCAATTTCATAAATACAATGTTTGCAGAAGCAGTGCAGAATAGCTGTGTCAAATCTGCTAGATTTCCTGTCACTGAGAAGGCTAACAGAACTTCTTTACTGAAAGACCCTGAAGCACTAGAGGAGACGTGTACTCTGAGAGGCTGGAGCTTTTTATGGACGTGAAAGACAAGCATGTGATGAATGGTTAGGTGGAATTGAACATGGTATGGGACAGGAGAATGGAATGGATGACCTTCTGATGTTCTTCCCAGCCCTATTTCCTATGTATCATTTGCAAATGGAAAAAAATGAGTCTTATCCAGCCTTGTGTTTATAAAGTGATGGGGTGATACATACCAGTCTGGGTAGTGAACTTGGCGAAGCTGTGCACAAAGAAGTGAATTTGCAAAGGAAATT
The DNA here is from genome assembly GCA_013389945.1 of Fregata magnificens. Taxonomy (NCBI): domain Eukaryota; kingdom Metazoa; phylum Chordata; class Aves; order Suliformes; family Fregatidae; genus Fregata; species Fregata magnificens. The sequence goes on from WAAD01002100.1 coordinate 303,255, forward strand.
CCTATTTCAGCATTTACTAATATAATAAGATGGTAGCAGTAGCAAGTGTAGACACTAAATGTGTGGTGCGATTGTGCCCAACAGAGCCACATTAAATGCTTTGTAAACTCTAAATCTTCAGTAAGATCTGTATCTTCTGTTGCAGAGTTATGAGCACCTTAGTTTAAGAAAGATCTCAGCAGCTGTGCAGATCAAATAAAATGTTAAATCTGATCTCAGTTCTTCATCTGGCTTGATCTGTCATCATGAGCTTCTTCAGAAGGATTCTGAAGCGCAGAACAAGTTGCCCATGGTTTGCATGAAAGGAAGGGATCTCAAAACTGCTAAATTAGCAGCTCCTAAGTAAATTAAGTATCTTGCTTTAAATATTAGATAAGTAATTGCTGATTGTTAGTGATAGTCATATGGACACTTTCCTCACACCTTCCCATCAGATGGATATCTGACTTGGCTGGTTAGTTCAAAATCAGTTCAATAAAGCATTCAGCTGCAGTTCTTTGGCAGCACATCACCTTCTGGGGATTTCAGGAGATGGAGGTTTCTTCAGGGCTATTTGAAATAGTAGAAAGAACTCTTTGAGTAACTAAGGGCTACTGAAACCCTCAACAGCTTTTGCTATAAATGCAAGATGCATTTCCAAGGCATAGTGCACTTTCTTTTACATAAATAAAAGACCACATATATTGGCTTGTTGTTTTTTTATATATAAACTCCAAACAAATAAGAAACTTTCATACCCAGAGGAATAATTTAATTTCTTCATTCATGCTTCTTCTCTTGAGGAAATATTGTAAAAACAAACAGAAGACATATCTGAACTCTGTTGCTCAGTATACCATTGGATGGCATTCTGATGCTAAGCACAACCTGCATAGGTCAGAACAGATGTTCTAGACCTTTGTTGCCAGCATCTTAGTATCTCCCAGAGCCCCACCAGAGAAATGGGCATGATCTAATAAAGTAGTCCAAGTAAGATGAGCAAAGATTGCGTAACAGACTTCTGGCTCCACCAAGGTCTAACCTCCATGGTTCTGCTCAGTGAGACAGCTGTGAAGCAGTGAAACAATGTGTTCTGAAATTGGAAAGGGCTGTGGCAGGCAGTAAAAGTTTGTAGTCAAACAAAGCTCTAAGCCTCTACTTTGTGCTTTTGGTGGGTCAGGCTCCTTCCATAGGAGCTGAAAGCAGCCATGGTGCCGCCATGTCCCAGAGCTGGGAGTCAGAGAGCTAGTAAAGTGGCTCAGCAGGGCTGTGCTGGACCAGAGGCAGCTTCCAGCAGCCCTGTCTTTAGTGAGGAGTGTCAAGCTTTTATGAGAATCGTTACGTTTTTATAGTTTAATGGGTTTGACTATGAAAGCGTAACAAAGCACGTTAAAAACTTGCTATGGCTCATTTCCGCACTCAGTAGCAAGTCCTTGCTATGTGCAGCATGAGTCCCTAGGAAATACTAAATAACAAAGGCCAGCTTAATATGGTGCTTTTCACATCTTCCTTATCCACTTTAATCATCTCGGTCCCTTTCTGTTTAAAAACAGTCTTGATTTGAGGTGTGTTTTATTCAGCTTCAAAGCTCTCAGCACAGTGGCTGATCTGGAATTCACACCTATGGGTTGACTTCTCCAGGAAAAAAGATGGTAGTTTGTATAAAGACTGCAGATGAGAAGAGAAATCATTAGAAAACATGTTTTGAAAGACACTGTCATAGAAACTAAAGAGCATGGATTAAAGAATAGGGTAAGGAGTTTTGGTAAAGAAGCCGTAAAGAAAAGAATACAATAAAGAAAGTAACTGTGTCTAGTTGCCAACACTGAAAGTTTGACAGAATGGAGAATGGTGTATTAGTTTTAAACAGTGGTGCTGGCATCTTCAGTTACAAGAACATGGAGGTGGATCCAGGCTGCAGTCCAAGGGAAGTTTAGTGTAGCAGCAATTCCGAATTCACTCTAGCTACAGCCCAGGAGGTCTATAAATCACTAAATAGTGTTAAATTGAGATAGACACTACTCCCAAGGATGGCAGTGTTGCAGAGAACATGGTAGGGCACTGAGGTATTCAAAGCTGGCAGGGACTCCAATACTGGAGCTAGGCAGAGGAACAAGTACATCAAGGACAATGGAAAATGATGGTGCAGAATATGAAGAGCAGTTCTCTAGGGTAGGCAAGGGGCAGCACTGACTTTTTGGTGCTTGTGGATGTAAGAGAGTGCTCTGTGGGGATGTTTCTTTGCATCTCTTTCTGCATTTATAGAGAAAAGTTAGAAAGTATGATAATCCAGTTAAAATCTCATAGGGGGAATTTTAAATGTCTTTTATTTCTAACAGGCAGCTTCAGGAAATAGATGAACAGAATACTTAAAACTTACATTTGATCTTGGTTTGCTATTTCAATAGGGTCTTTGCAAAATAGAGTTTTAAGTTTTATATTAAACTGAAACCTATAAGGCAACTTAAATGTAGTGGAGCACCTAGGTACTTGTATTGTTTTTAAAAGGGTATTTAGGTGTCTTAAGATGCAGATGCATATGTACCTAATGGCATTTTCAGAAGGAAGCTGGTATCTATATTAGGAATTTTGGTAAAACTTACTAGGTGCTAATTGACATTGTTTCATGCCTAAATATGATTATAATTGGGTTCCTTGTGAGCTTTAGGATCAAAGTGCTTTGGTAATGTAAAGTATATTATTATTATTTACTGCCTTCACTTAATTTGCTCATATGTTTTATAAGCTCTTGAAAGCCATTGCAGAGTTATGGCAACATGATCCAGTCCTGGAATAAACCCACTGATGATGATACATTCAGAAGGAATGTATTTACCACAAGGCATTCCAGTGCTTGTCAGTGGTGCCCAGTCCCCAAAGATGGTTCGTTACTACATTCATCTTCCTGCTAACAGTCTGCATTTAATACCACTTGCACTCATGACTCAGAGAACACAAGTTCATCATGGGGTTACTTATCATTGCCAAAGAAATTTCACTCATTCTTTTCTCCTTATTCCCAGAAAAGAAATAAGGATTCTAGCAAACTATTCCGAAGGGAACTGATATCAGGGATTCTGCTTCATGACCCACATGTTACAGGATCTTTTACAGCAGAAGGGAGTTATAATAAATGTCACTGAAAACATGTTGCAGATCACTGTTAAATAATCCCTGCTTTATTGCAGTGAAAAGTGATTGAACAGTACAATGATGAGCATGGAAGAAAATCCTTCTAGTGACAGGACATATGGCCTTTTTAAGGTTCTAGAATGGTAGCTGACCTTCCATGGGAAGACAAGTAAGCACAGGTGACAAGGATCCCAGCTGCCAGATTTTAAAAGCTTCCAGCTTGGGCAGGAAGGAGAGGCACCACTTATGCAGCAGGTTTCTCAAAAGAAGGTGTCCCTGCTTGATGGGAAGGAGGAGAAAGTAGCCTGTTTTTTTATTTGACAGCAAATAAAAGTTTGATTCTGAGATTTCATGCCAGAGTAACAATACTACTTTGTCATCCCTAACAGGAGTTATGATCTGCTTAAGTATACATGTTGGTCAAGTGGCAAAACTGCATAGAAGGTAGAGAAAAATCTTACAGAAACATTATCATGTTGTCTGTTCACTTGGTTTATTCAGTGGTCTTGAACAGTTTTGTCCTCTCTCTTCCCCCTTCCACACAGTAAGTACTGTTAGCTGCTCTAAATATGAACTCTGATTTTACCAAAAAATGTAGAAAATAATTCCAGCTTGACTATATCTTTATATGAGGAGTCTTCATGTGGCAGTGGATGAGGTGTGAATAGGAAAAATGTGAAGTCACCCTTTCTGATGTCATCAAAAGTTGATTTGTCAGTGCCAGCATGTTCCAGAACAGGACCTGAGATAAGGAGAGGTAGGAAGAAGTGAGGCAGAGAATGCCATGGGATTGAATGATGAAAGGGGTGATGCAATATAAGATTAATGCAATGCAGGGAGAGCAGCTGCTTAGAATGAATATGATAATTACATCTAACTATCAATAAGGGGGTGAGAAAGTATGTATACTATGATGTCACAAGTGAAGTCAAAGAAATGTTATGGTACTGATGTTATAGTCCTGTTGAAACTGTAAGTAGAGGGTGAGTAGCTTGGAAGGGTCATCTGCTAACAGTGGTATTTTTGTTGAGCTCTCAGCCTCAAACTCTTTGCCAAAAGGTTTCAAGTCCCATTGAAAATATCTGAATTGTCACAGTAAAAAGAGATTTGAAGTTCCATTGAGATCTAGTTCCCCAAATATTCTTTCCAACTTTTCCACCAGATCTGTGGGGAGAAAATTTGGTGGTTTCTCTTAGATTTGGGTAAAGTTTTTCGTTGAGCTGAATTACCTAATGCTTCTCCTTAATTTTAGCATGAAAGGTTTTAATCTTTTCCTTTCATTCCTACAAGCAATGTAGAATTGTCCATGCAATATAATCTACGTTTATCCTAGTAAAATTGGTAGGGTTTACTTCATATGCCTAACAACAAAGGGCTAATGTGATTCATTCCTCTTATTGTTATACTGTGCATACCAAGGAATTATTTTAGTAAGATTGATTTCTGCAGAATCTGCATGTGGATGGTGGTGACCCCGACAGATTAAAGCTACGGTTCTCTGGAAAGATGAGGCATCTGGCTTTTACACATCCAGCATTATGTGAGATGGATTCCACCACACAGATAGCTAAGTTAGGTGACTGAAACTGGATCCTGTGAATATCCCTAAGGATGGGGAACTATAGCTGCCTAAACTTATGTGTTAGTGACGATTCCACTTCTATTTTCACTCGCTAAATGGCAGCACTGAAAGTGAAAACGAAGCTAAATGTGAAGAAACTCATATGCTAACAATGCAAGTACCATCAATGTATCAGGTATTGTAATCTTCCCATGACACGTAATGCATGATTTGGTGTGCTTAACATCCACCAGCTGCCTACAGTGTACTATCACTTGCCAGGCAGCTAGCACATCGATATCTCTTACTGGTTGTGCCCTCTGTTAACACACTAACACAGAATTACTGTATAACACAAAATTACTGAGAAGATTTCATTC
>WAAD01002100.1:314765-344218 GCA_013389945.1 Fregata magnificens
AGAAATTTCTCTTTTCTGGATGTCCAATTTAGTTTTATATATTTTTTTATATATATATAAATATGCATATTTTTCTACTTGGATTTTCAGCAAAGTAAATAAAATGTCCAAAGGAAAAAAAAATCCTCTAAATTGTTGTTGGTCAAAACCTGATCACTAAAATAACTATATTAGACAGAAAATGCTTGGAGAAGTTGCAGATTACTATGAACTTAAAATTTTTGTCTCCTAATCAGTTTAGAATATTTGAGTCCATTTAGGGAGAATGCGTACAGCTGGACTGAAGTTAAACATTGTAAATTGCTTTAAGTCCAAGAGCATCTGCATGACTTTTAAGGCATTTGAGCCTGGAAGAATGCATACTGGTTAAGGCTTAGGTCTTGGTATGCTTTATGAATGATTTGCTTTTGTTCTTAGGTTAGAAACTTCTCAGTACATTCATCAGTTTTTCAAGCAAGCCAGGTAGGATGATCTGGGATCCTTATCATCCTGTTTAACACAAAGATTTTTACTCTCTTGTACTGAGCCCAGGATCATGGTTTGTCCCTCTGAAGTCAAAACATTTTGTTGTGGATAAAGGGGCCTGCCACAAACAACTTTTTGCAGGAGGAGATTTCAGACACCCTTTGGACATAACCTTCTATTTCTGAAGTTAAAGAATTTAGTATTTGTGCAAGTGAAAGGCAAGCGGTCCTAGAAACGCAGTATATAGGAATGAGGCTGTATCACTGGTGCTAGTGGACGCTGTAATACATTACCATACAAAACTGTGTGCTGCTGAGGAGCTAAAGATCAAGTCCTGCAGCTTATTTCCCAAAGGCTCCAGGTCCCTGAAGCTGCCCTGCCAGGTGGTAAAGGCAGTTCCAATCAGTCATCAAAGCTGCTTCCTGCAGAAAATGCCAGAAATACTTGCATCTGAGTGGAACTGGCAGACAGCAGGAGAGTTGCCAGTTTCACTTTGGAAGTAAACGTCTTGGGCTCAGTTCTGCTTCTGACTTTCAGACATGGCTGCTTCCCAGCTGGAGACATTGCCCATCAATCATCTTGGCCTGAGTGTACAAGATGACATTTTAAAAGGCTAGTTCAGTGCCTCCCATCTTCTTTCCAGAGTGAGTTTGTTGGCAAGGCAGGAGGGGGAAACAGAAATACGGTACCTAGCACAGGCAAGTCACTGGGGCCCTTACACACTGCTACAGTACAAATAATAACTGTCTTAGTAGCAGCGTAGTTGGTTCAGAGGTATGTATGGGGGAATTTTAACTAAGTTATCAACAATTCATCCTGAACCTCCTTCCCACTCCTTGTGAGGATTGTGCTAAAGACAGAATACTGGTGTGCTACCACATAGTGACAGAAGGCTGAAAGACTTTGTTCTCTAACAAATGTCAGATGAATTCCAGTCCATTCAATTCCAGATACCACTTCCAGGCTGTTGTAGCCATGATGGTGGTGAATTTGAAAGGCAGAAAGGGCTGACCATCCTGCTTGGAGCTTCCTGGAGGTTTAGAACGGAATCAGCTTGAATCATAAATTCTAGGATTTTCCAGAATTATGGCTTCTCCTGTTCATAGCATAGACTCGGATAACTGCTTGGTGATGGTTATGGTGGAGAGCCAGTTTAGGATGAAATAAAGAGCCATTCCCTGGTATCAAAAGCTGCTTCATGTGCTTTGAACTGAATCCTAACTCCAAGAGCATTCATGCTGAAAAAACATTGAGAAAAATGTATTTTTTACTATTGTTCCTTTTTTGTGGGAAAGGTATCATTGGTCCCTGTAAAAGCTAGATTTCAGCTGAGCATTGTTTATTTCATGCCGTTGTTAAAATGCAGACAACTTCTTCACATTGCTGTGGACAGTTTCTCTAAGGCAGGAGCAATTGAAGCTTGGATGAAAAAGTCTGACAAGAAAGCACACAAAACAGCTAAGCCCAGGGAGGAAGCTTACCCTGAGGTTTATATTTCAGTCCATTTTACCAACAAATCTAAGCTCTAGGAAGCAGGTGAATATTCAAAGTGTACAATTCCATTTGCCTATGTCCTTTCCTGCAAGTGAATGGGAGATACAGAACAATTAAGTGAAGCATTGTGATTGCCTCCATCTGTGAAGTTCAGCATTTGTTTAGATAGTCTGAGGCACTGGGTCTACGCATGCTGGCAGACAAAACTAAAGCCGAAGTGATTATTTCTATTCCTTGAACGAATTGGAAAAATCAAAAGGATCTGATTTAATTCAGAGCAGGTGTCTCTTCCTCACACCTAGGGAAAATGCATCACGCAAACAAGATATGAGTGATTGCAGTTTCAGGGGGAAAGCTGGTCAGTCCCTTCCTCGTTCATGGTATGCTGCATCCAGCCCTGATAAGGACGTTAGACAAGACTCTATTGTTCCAAGTTCTGCCATATACTCAATGTGTAATTTAAAGTAATTTAATATCTTCATCCTTCTGTTCTCCAGGCATTGAATCTTTTCTTTGCTCACTGAGATTACAAACTCTGGAGAGTAGCAATAGTTTCTGTTTAGCACCAAATACACCATGAGTTTCTGAGTGCTAGAGTAATAAAATTGTAATCTGTTCTTCTGAACAGCTTGTACACCGAGGATATTGTTTCATTTGGTGCCTTAACTTATGTGATCACTTTCCCTCTGTAGGGAGCTTTATTCTTCCATTGGCTATAGAGAGCCTGAGAATGAGTTGACTAATTTAGTCTGAAGTTTGGCTTTGTTCGTACCTCCTGTAGTTCTTACGAATTCTGAAAAGTCAGTTGTAGTCAGTGTATTCTACTCAGTGTTGCAAAGACTTGCCTCTCCACCTATGCTCATCTTTGCTCATATGCTCATTTCACTTGACCAGTGACCACCCGCCTCTGTTTGAATTTTCAAGGTGAGTGATTGAATTGAATCTTGCTGTATAGTCTTTCCAACACTAGACCACCCACTTACCCTGGGTCCTTTAAAACAAACAGACAAAACGTCTAAGTTCTTTGTTCACCCTCAACTTCGCTGGTATTATTTTACAAGCATAATATTGTTTAATACCTGATAATTAGTGGTAATAGCCTTTTTAACTTCTGCAGCTGTCAAAACCACACATCTCTAGCAAAAACATAAAGAATATTAGGTATCCGGGCGGTAGGCTACATTATCCCTCCAGTTTCTCTCAGCTAAGAAAAATATCTCCATGATGTAAATCACATAACTTTGGTTCTTGTTACTGATCGAATTCATGTTGGTTTTTTTTTAAATGATCTCAGTCCTAGAAACATCTAACAAAGGCATCAAGGCAGACAGCTTCATAAAGGAAAAGGACACTTCTCCGTATTGTGCCTTTTCTTTTAAAGAGGAGCCAAGGAGGGCAGAGGAAACTATACAGCAGTCCCCACTAGAAACATGACACGTAGCCTTTATTTTACTGTCCTGTTTGTCACATACCAATACTCAGAATGTGGGATGTTATAAAGATCTTGGAAACAGGCTGCAAACCCTACAGCTATTGTACCATTTTAAATGTCCACCCCCACAGCTGGACCCCAGATCATATAGAACAAAAGCCCTTTCCACATATTCACTATGTGTCTGCAACACACCTACGTTCTCGTTAACAAGTTTGGAAGTGGTATTGTCCATTCTTCGCGCATTGGTACGGGGATTCAGGGGGTTGGCATGGATGCTAGTCTCAGTTCTGCAGCTAATGTATTGTATAACTTTAGCTATGTCATTTATCCTCCAGATGTTGGACTTTAGCAGAGGATAGCATAACAAGGAAGTGTGAATAAAGACAGCATCTCTAACGTTTTAGGGTGTCTGTCAAACATAATTGTGTAATGCTGGATAACACAGGAATAATTAAAGGAACCTATCTTGACAGGAACGCAGTAATGACCCACCTATAATAAGACAAATTTGTGCAAGCCCAGGAAAACACAGGTTGCATGAAGATAGATCTATTTTTGTCCATGTTGATCGATAAATCCATTTTAGCCACATTGTGTATGGACATGGAACATGCTTAGAACAAAGCTGGTTGGAAACTGAGCTGTTGGTGTTAGCAAAGCCAGAAACAAAGGAAAGTTAAAGTGGGTCAACGTGTGATTTTAAACACTATTCCATATCAAGTGTTTTCTAATTAGCATGGCTGACTACTATGTATGGATGTGTTTCATTCCCATGATTAAAGTTGGTTACCAATGCATTTTTTGTGAATAATTTTAAAGAGAGTATAGAGAGACCACATGATGGCAAACCAAGTAGGCACCAAAAAGACTGGTCCAACAGTTTGTTTTCATACTCGGTGTTCTAAGCTATATACAAGAAAGAGATTTTCTGTGACCAAAAACCATAGAATATGTCTCAGTAGATAACATCATGCAAGAATTATGTTTGCTTCAAGAAGGGTGGAGTAGACAGATGGTATCGTGTTGTGTAGCCCCTTGCTATTGGATCATGATTGGATGTTACTGGCAAAGGAATACTGAGTTGGGCACTCAGTGACAGTATGTTTAGCTGTCTGGCTTTTAACTTACCTTTGGCTTAACTTGAGGGTCCTGTTTCCATTTTGCTTGGACATTTCTTGTACAGCTTGCTGTGTCAAGTTCAATAGGCTTTATGGACTGTGAAAGGGGTTGCATTGCAAGGCTTCCCTTAGAGAAGTAAATGTGTGTGTTTGTCAGTAGTCCAGTTTGTAGATGTAACTTGGTGGACTAGACTCCAGATAATTTTTCCACCATTACTAGTGAACACACTGCAATTACAGCTAGGGTTTCTGATAGTGTCAGTTGTATCCATAGTTTAGATTTGATACTTCCTAGACAACTTCTAATTGCTCAAAACTGGAGTGCCTACATTTTTTAGCATTCACACAAAGTAGTCATAGGAACGCCATAGGAACTTTTGATTGTTCCTGTGTCAAAGCATTTACTCTGATTCATCGGCCCAGAATTGAATCCATCCAAGTTAAGACTATTTCATGGGAAGACTCCATTCTGAATTTAAGAGTAACTTGAGAAACAAATAAGTTTGTGATGTCCTAATTTCCATGTCTGCATAAAAGTGGTTGCCATTTTCAGACTCAGACAAAGAGTAACATCCTTATACAGAGCAGACATGGATTAGATGCTTTTTGGTCTTGGTATGTGACATAAACTTCAATGTTTTTATATATATATATATTACCAAAATTTATGAATGTATTGTTACCTAAGGATCTCAAAGCTTCTCACAAATATTAAGCTTATCCTACTCCAGGTTGTGATATCAGGTATGTAATGAGATGGTTGGCACAAATAAGTAAAGTAAATAACTAAAGTAAATAAATAACTAAAGCAAATAAAGTGTTACTAAATGAGTAAATGAAGGCACAGATGATATAACTCATCTCTGAACTGTGACAAAATGTACTTATGAAAGATACAGTAGGAAGTGCCCTCTTTTCCCATATTGGTAAGTTTATGTCTAGCTACTCAGAGTCTTTAAAGGATTTAAGCTAATTGCACAGAAAATCATTACAACTGTCCCTGCTCCCCCTTACCTCTGGCACAGTACAGAGTGTCCATCAAGCAGGAGTTCCTACAGGCACGAAATGTGTGAAGGCCACCCACAAAAGAGTGAAAGCCCAAAGACTGACTCTCCCTAGTGAAATCTTGCATGTCAGTTGTAGAACGAGGGTTGAACTTCACGGCTCAGTATTGTCAGCTCTTTGAGTGACAAGCCATGCTTAGGTTGCCTCAGAGTTTGACAAAATTTTTCAGCTGAATATCAAGCAGATTTGTGTTCTGAAAAAAACTTGCTTCAGATTCATCTCTCTACTCATTTGTGAAGCTGCATTCCTGTTTTAAGAAAATCAAGTGTTCTTTTTCATTTCCCTAAAATGAAGTTTTCATTTTTCAGAATACAATTCCTTTAAACTTTGGAATATCCCTTAATTTTATTTTTAAATGGAGAAAACAATTATTATTTGTCAAATCTAACTACAACATTTTGTTTTGGATCAAAGATGACACTGGTTGGCTTGAAGTGGTGCTTCCTTTCAACTTTACAATGACTGAAGAGAGCTAGAGAGTTAGAGAGAGAGAGCTGGGCAATCACCAACCATATGAAGTTTAACAAGGGCAAGTGCCGGACTTTGCACCTGAGACATGGCAACCCCGGATGTACATACAGACTGGGGAATGAGAGGCTGGAGAGCAGCCCTGCAGAGAAGGATCTAGGGGTTCTGGTCGATGGCAAGCTTAACATGAGCCAACAGTCTGCCGTGGCAGCCAAGAGGGCGAACCATGTCCTGGGGTGCATCAGTTGCTAGCCGGTCGAGGGAAGTGATTGTCCCGCTCTACTCTGCACTGGTGTGGCCTCATCTTGAGTACTGTGTGCAGTTTCGGGCACCACAGTATAAAAAGGATGTGAAGCTACTAGTGTCCAGAGGAGAGCCACAAAGATGGTGAAGGGTTTAGAGGGGAAGCCATATGAGGAGCGGCTAAAGTCACTTGGTCTGTTCAGACTGGAGGAGAGGAGACTGAGGGGAGACCTCATCGCGGTCTACAGCTTCCTCACAAGGGGAAGAGGAGGGGCAGGTGCTGATCTCTTCTCCCTGGCGACCAGTGACAGGAGCTGAGGGAATGGCAGGAAGATATGCCAGGGGAGGTTTAGGTTGGACATTAGGAAAAGGTTCTTCATCCAGAGGGTGGTGGAGCGCTGGAACAGGCTCCCCAGGGAGGCAGTCATGGCACCAAGCCTGACAATATTCAAGGTGAGTTTGGACAATGCTCTAAAACACATAGTGTGAATTTTGAGATTGTGCTATACAGGGTCAGGAGTTGGACTAGATGATCCTTGTGGGTCCCTTCCAACTCAGGAGATTCTATGATTCTATGAAAATGTTGGTTTGTGATTGACCTGAGACTAATTTGTTCTTGATATTTTAGAAATACCAGCACCAACAAAGTATTAGTGCAACGTTACTTCTAATCTCTTGTCCTCTCCTATACACACTAGTCCATATTTTTCCTCTTGTATTTCAAATGAAAAATTCTCTGATGTTCATCAGATTTTACAATAGCCCTCAATTAGAAAAACGTGTTTTCCAGGAGCATAAAGAAGGCACGTAACATGGAATGTGAAAGCTGCTTTGAAATGTCAGATTTCGAGGCCTGTTATTAAGAATTTGATTTTGAATCATTAATCTTTTGGGAAGTTTCCTTTTTGCTCGTATCCTGGAAGTTCTCATTCTAGTGCCATGCTAGAGACTGTGTGTGCAGCAGCAAATTGACGGCACGGTAGGGGGATTAAGATTTTGAAAAATTATTTTCCTCTCATGAAAACCCTCTTAGGAAGTGATGTCCATTGCTGCCAATGTAAACATTCACCTAGTGTCCATGCCAGCAATAAATTTTTTTTCCAGAAAAAACAAGACCTGAAACACTTGTAAGGAGCATGGTGTGTGGTGAAAGCATGAAGGGCACGTAAGCAAGCTCCAGTTACAGAAGAAACTGGAAAAACCTAGAAAAACTTGTTATCAAGGGGTGATATATGGTCACTTCTATTTATATTGCAGCAGTGTTTAGAGAACTCATCTTAAATCTGTACCCCATATGACAATAACTGTTAAACTCATAACAAGAAACAGCCTTAGCCCCCTTGAGTTCACAGTACCAATACGCTAGACAAGCAAACTACGAGGCTGAGAGGCATAAAAAAAGGAAATTTACCCACTGTCATAAGGGAGGCAGTTGCAGAGCTGAAAGTTATAATCCAGGGCAGTATGTGGACCTTGCTGAAATCAATACAGTTTTGCCATCTGATGATGAAGTGGTAAGAATTACCTCTGTCCTCTGCCTCCCTGTTCAGTGCCATACTCACACAGTCACATGTTTTTCTGACAAATTCCTAACACTGGTTAATTCCCATGAGTGACAATGAATAAATCTTCCTTTTAGGAGAGTGGAGGCTTAGGGTATCAATAATATGTTACAAACCCTCTCATTGCTGGACTGCTCTTCCAGCCAGCTTGTTCCTGGCTGGTATTCGTTGTTGTAACTACTGAGAAAATGGTAATATGGTCTGCTGAAAATAAACATTTTTTCACAAATATTTTTATGAAAAGTTAATTTATTCTTCCATCAAACTGTACAGCTGCAAATATTTTCATTGAAAAAGATGGTATTTTATGAAATGTGTCATTAATCTCCTGCCACATTCTGAGTATAGAAGCATCAGCTTCCTAAAGATTTTATATCAACAATACTGACTTCCTACGTGGTTACTGCTAATAGGCCTTTCTAAAGGTAACACAGTTGGCTGCCACTTTGTCCCCATTTGTGTCTTTCTGAGTGCGTCTCTCAACTGTTAGTTCACGAGTTTATACCTTTTCCAGTTGAATCTTTTTGGGTTTTTTTTCCCTTCTTGCACGTAAACTACTTCACCCTGAATACCAGCCAGCACATTGTATAGAGTTTGATCTATGTAGTTCTATACCTGTCATTCTTTCCTCAGGAACTGTATCAATGAAGAAATTGGCAAAGCAGCCCGCGTAAAACAGCTTGTTTCATAATAGGAACAATTCATTAGAGGAAAAGAATTTTAAAACACCAAGCAGCTGGCACCCAAATTGCTGTATTTGCCTTTGTGCTGACACTTGTGCTTATGTGGCTGCACAGGGAGCTGAATCAGGAAACTGGATGAAAACTTCCTTTTGCAGAAGGAGCGGGTTGGTTTTTCAGTTGGATTAGTTCCCTGACCCAAATTACCATGCAGCCACACAAGCATCCCTCTCAGTGGCAGCCCACACTTAGATCAACTTAATTTGCTCATTTTACCTCATCTTAAGTGGTTGGTACACATTAGAAATAACATTTTCCAAGTTAGTTTTTCTGTAGACAAATGTTATGCATAGCTTTTACGTGAAACTTTATATACATGAATACGAAGTGTTTTTCGAAAGAGTGCAGGAATTTATGACTGCATTACAGGAGGGGAAACTGAGGCAGAAAGAGTTGACAAGAATTATCCATGGTCATCCTACAGGCAGTTAGCTGACTGAAAATAGAAAGGAGCCATGGCCTCAGTCCATTGTTCAAGCCATAGGGCCACACCGACCAACCCCTCCCCTGCCCCAAACCAAACCACCAAAAATAGTAATTTCAGGACTTTCCCTCCTTTGCCATAGAGAAAGAAAGAATTGTTCTGACTTCTGGGAGCCTGTTAACGACCCTGCTGGAGTTCTGTTATCTTGCAGAACTCAACTCAGCCCCAATAACCTTTTCTCTATTACAACACAAATTTTCAGTGACCACACTGTCAGGACTGGAATTTCACTTATGAATGTGCGCCACTCTTTACTGTTGTCACTCAGTAACTACTCAGCTGTCATAGCTTCCATGATCTCTTTTCCTGCAGCCACTGATGACTGCTTGGAGAGATATCACCCAGATATATCACAAACCAAAACCGGTGTCACTGGAGCTGTTAAAGGATACTTGTCTGGTCGCTCTGGTTTGAGATTTTGCCAAATAAACAGGATGATGAAGACATGCTCAGTGAAAAAGGAAAAAATACTGGTAATGCCTGAGAAGCAAGATTTGGCAAATAATTATCTGTATGGAGTTTCTTACTGCTTCCAAATGCAGTTGGGGCCGCATTTTGTTAGATGCTGGAGCTGGAAAAGGGGATCTGTCTTCACGGCATAATAAAGTGCTATGCAGATATACTTAAACTCTGTCTGAATAACATGAGGCTCTCTCCAAGATGGGTTAATTAGTTTGGCACTGTGTTGCACGTTGTATCTGGGCTAGCTTGCGTAAGTTCTGCCCTGAGGATGTGCCATAGGAGAAATGGTTCTCCAAACCACATAATATTCTCAAATGTCAAGCAGCACTTCTTCTGCTAAATGTTTCCCATTTCTCTACATACATACACTTATCATCTGCCATAATTAAGAGTCTTCCTTGTGTATACTCTGTGTTTTGAAGAGAGGAACGTAACAAGCATTTGACTCTAGGCTGCAGAGGTGGACGCAACATGAAAGATTTAAATTTAAATCAAATTTTTTTCAAAATTTCATTGTCTGGGATTAATATAGAGAAAGTCAAGACTTTTCAAAAGATCCATAAGGTCATAGCTTCAGAAATTTTGAGGCCTGAAGGGACCATCTAATTTGACTTGCATTCTAACAAAGGCCAATGAAGTTCGTTCAGTTGATTTGTACTGAATCAGTGGGATTCAACCTCAGGCTACTATAAAAATCCAGGCTTTAACAGAAAGCCACGAAATTCAGACTTGGTCAAAGGATCAGAACTTCCCCAGAGTTTGAGCATGTATTCATGCTATGAGAAGATCTGATCTGATCTTGTTTCTACTGGAGCGTAAGAACACAGTCAACTTCTCTACATGTTTTCCATTATCATTTCCATTTACTTCCTTAATAGAAAATAGAAAATGACCCCCTTCTGTCCTTAGCTCCAGCTTGTCCCATCTGTAACAACTGTAGAATCAAAAGATGTAAGCATTTGTGAAAACTAAAAGCCACTGGGAAAATATGTCTTTTCTATTGCCCATCACATTTTGTTTAAAAATCTGAGGGTTTGGATAAAAACATTTCTGACTATAGCCATGCTATGACAGGCCATCAATATTTATTTAGAAGTGGCATCAAAAAGACAAGGAGAATCAAATGTCACAGTGTATTTGTCACAGATAGCTTGAAACTGAAGTGAAATTTGTTATTTTTGTCTGAAATGAATGCCTGTGAGGGCAAATAATAAAAGGCTTTTGTGAGCAAAGGAATTCAACTGCCACTACTCAAAGGAACAAAGTCTAACAAATGATTATTAGCTAGAGATTCAGATTTTCTCTTGTGAAATGGATTTTGCTGAGGTTTTTTTCCTTTTATTTCTTTCATGTGCACTGGGATAAATTACTGGGCTGAATAGAGTTGTAGACACAAACTGATTAAAAATCACTTGATACATGGTGATGTCTAATGGTCAGAGACATGTGGGGTCTCAGAATATTTCTTTCGCTTACTATTAATAGTGTGTGAACATGAAGGTGCTTGAAAGAACCTGAGCCTTTACTTGACAGGTTCTGTGCAGGTGTGATCAATTATGGATCTTACCTAGAGGAGCAGCTCACAATTAAAGTGCTGCAATACTAGGGATGGGAACCAAGGAATTGAGTTAAGACTAATGACATATTGGGACAATTTCCAGCTGTGCTGTGGCCTGTATTGTCATTTAGCAGTTTTTGGCATGCTTCATACCAGAAAATAGTTTTGAAAAGTAATTTGAAATCAGTATATTTACTTTTCTAGATGTAAAGGAGCACATTCCTAGCTTGCCTGCCTATTTACTTTGTAGTATTAGGCATGTCACCTTCTATGCTTTGGTTTCCTCCATCCTATATATTAAGGCCATACTTCTGTAAGGATAATGATAGATATTGTTTCTAAGTCACAGGTGCTTTGTGAGGTTTACTATACTAGCATGCCTGCTAGATTAGTCATGCTTCATGAAACACGCCATGTGGATCTTAGGTCTAATTATGAAATGTATTAGTACAAATTAGTCTGCAGCTAGAATGGCATTTTAAAATTTATAATATCCTTTAATGGGTGTGATACAGAAATTGTCTTTTAATTTTCTGAATATCCTGTTTTAATAGTAATAGTAAGCCATAAAACACATTATGACTTATTTGAACAATATAAGGCATTGCCACACATATCTGATTATGAGTCAGGTTCTGATGTCCTGGTTCAGCTTTAAAACACTTTCCTCCTTATGACTAATAGTAGAGGCTTTCTGCAAATGAGGAGCAGTATGATACAATGCCCAGGTCACTGAAGCAAGGCTCCAGGGACAGTGTTCTTACCTGGCTCTGCTGAAGATGCACTAAGTAACCTTGAGTAAATTAGTTTTCTTGTCTTGTTTGAGCAATAAGCTTCCGAGACCTCTGGTGTTTTATTTCAGTAGCATCTAATGCAAAGGTTGTTCTTATCTGAGCCTTTTAAATGTTTCTCTCAATTATTTAAGCCTTCCTGTTTTTCTATGAATAGTCTGTATGGAGCCCCACATTCCCTGGACAGTACTTTGCCAGGAGAACATCCAATATATATGTGTTGCCTTTGTCCACTCATGTATTTAAAAGCAATAAATTTCATGTTAACTCGCTCAGGTGGGCAAATAACTGTCATTTTGATCTTTTCCTCCATCCTCAGGGAAAAAAAGTAGGCTGCAATTGAGTTTCCCACTTAACATCATATTTTAGGAAGAAACATTATCTCCATTCTATGATTCTTTTACTCTTATTTCTTACAGTGAGAGGCTAAAATACACAAAACAATTAGCTAGCAAAGAGCAGATCCAGGTGCTGTGCTCATGAGCAGGACGATATTTATGATAGTAATAGACTTCTTAAGTTAGCAGATAAAGGAAGCCAAACCAGAGCACACAGAGCTAAGGCACACATTTATTAAATGTGGAGGTAGTTCATAAGTATAAATACTTAATTGGGGTTCTGGAAAATTTTCTATCTTCTAGCGTAAGGAATGTAAGTGAATACTACATGGCATTCTGAAAGGTACAGTCTAGTTCCTCCAGAGATGACAGTCATCAAGTAGCAATTAGTGGTATGAATCTATGGACTGTGTTATGCAGAGGGTCAGGTGAATTAAACAAGTGACCCTTTCTGCTTCTAAGAACCTCATGTACATTTTGGTGTGATTGGTGCTGTACAGATGTACAGAACAGGTAGTCTAATCTGAAAAATGTAGAGTTTAATCAAGATATTCAAAAGTAAACAAGTAGGGAGTGAATCTTTCAATGTTTATTTTACATCATTATCAAATACTAACTACTTTTCTTTGGATGTTACAGTAACGTGATTTATAGAATGAGAGAACTGAAGCTTTGTGGGCTAGAAAGGAACTTAGGAAACTTTCCAACTTAATTATATTTGCATAAGAAGTGTCTTTTATCTCTATAAAACTACCAGAGCCACTGCTGAGAGAATGGAGATGTCTCTTATGGAACATGCTTCCAAATAGTTCCCCTCAAAGCATACCCAAGCTCACTGACTCCGAGGAAAATATTTGGGGAAGGACTCCTCTGCATGTTTCCAGCATTTTATTTGCTGTGTAGATTGCACAGTATTGCAGTATAACCACAACGGTTTCAGCTAGTATGACAAAGAATTGCAATTAGTTCAAAACCTTTGTAAGCAGCAGGTTGCCTTGCATAATTTTTCAGAATTGCTAAGTCCACCAAATGCTCTGACTCCAAATCCTTCTCACTCTTTGTCTATCAGCATATCTGGGAGGCCATGAGAGGTATGCATACACTTTTCTGCCAAATAGCTGAATAATGACCCCCCTTCTACCTTAGCCCTGTGGAGCAGTTCTCAGAAGTTGTATTAGGTGTTCCAGGCTGTACTGAGGTATCCCCTCAGGATGTGAGAAAGTAGTTGTTATGAGGAATACTTAGTTAGGGACTTGATCCAGAGAAGAAAATGGGCACCTGTCCAAAATGAGGCAACTACACTAGAGCATCTGCATCGCTCCACATGTCCAAAACACATAACTGGTATTTTGGCCTAATTATTTTTATTTGGCATTTTTTTTTCCAAGAATATGCAATTTTTTTTTTTCCACAAAGCAGCTGCTTTACATTGAGTAAAAAGCTTACGTTTCTTAAAAAAAAAAAGTTATTTCTATTAGGAGACTTCCCTTACAAATAAAAGAATCAAATAAACAAGAAGGTGTAGACACAGTAATTAATACTTTTATGTTAGGTAGAAAGTACAGGAGTACTACACCTGCCAAATTCTGAAATCAGCACTATCTGACACTACGATTTCCTCTTCGTCAGCTCTTACAGTTAAGAGATCAAAACAAGGAAACCTACACTTCTCTTGATACAAAACTGGGTACAGAATGATAATAGAAGAGGATTTATTATCCATGATGTAAACAAATGAGGTTGGCTCCCAAACCTGCAGCCGACAGTCAACAATCTGATGGAAAAATGAGACCTTGATGGACAAATTTTTGCTTAGGAAATGAAAATTATCATAAATGCCTAGCAGGGGTGCTGCTTAAATAAAACAGATTTCCAAAGGGACCATAGGTGATGGCAATAATTACTTATTACAGTCAAACAGATACAAGACAATTGCCTCAAAAAACCTAACAGAACACACAACTGAGGTGGCTGTTAAAAGCCCATGCATTTCAGTTGGTAAGCTGTCAGCTGGTTTAGAGACTTGGAGCCATAGGAACAAGGCATTCGTGCTGTTACGGAAAATATAGGCTGTATCTTAGTATATGGAAGATAAGTTGTATATATAGGTGCAGCTTAACACATGCACCTTAATAAACTAGATGGAAAACAGCATTATGTGCAAGTATTCTATGCACTCAGCCACACTGGGGTACAGTGAAAACAGAAATGATCTGCACGTGGTAAGTACTCAGGACAGAATATAAACTGTTTCCCTGCATCTGGCCAACAAGCACCACATCTGTATCTAATAACTCTAATCACCCTGTATGTAACTTAAATAAATCTGCATTACCATGTAAGTGAATTACCGTTAAAATATGACCTTGCCATAAATCTTCCATAGGAGAGGAAGTTTCCCATGGTGAATTCTATTCATTCTTACTAATGCAATCTAACAACTCTCTGGGATAATAATTAACATCTTCTGTTTTGTTTTCACCTGGTGGTTATCAAATGACTAGCAATCTTTCACTGCTTCCTAAGAGCACAGTTGTTCTAGGTAAGGACAATATTGTGCTGGGAGCTTTTGTAACCTACAAGCCTGAGACTCCATACTTGGGTAAAGTGATAATGGTTTTGTGGCTTTTGCTAAAATGGTGCCTGTCAAAATGTGAGCAAGGAAAAAACAATTGCAAATTATATGGCTTAGTACAAGAAAGCATCAGGGGAAATTTAGTAAGCTGTGCTGCACAGGAGTTCAAGCTAGTTTAAAATCCATCTGAAGCATCTTTGCATTGCACTGGGTTTTGCAGCCAGACACTGAAAATCGAGCCAACTATATATTGAAGTGGATCTTCACAGATATGCAGAACACCATCAGTCCCACTGAAGTCAATAAAAGCTCAAAGCAGTCGTTATCACCTATGAAAATGACATTCATTAACAACTTTTAAAATAATGTGGGTACCAAGAGTTGGAGTGTACACCTCCAGAACTAAAACCACATATGTACAGTCACTGAGATATTGGCAGCTAGCAGCAGCAATAGAAAGCCATATAGTTAAGCTCACATTTATGGTGTGGGAAGCACTTGAATCATGCTCTGCCAAAACCTGTTTCCCCTTTCAACTTTTCTAATACTGGTCTCTCAGGCTATTTCATGTACACAAAATGGCAAAGGGCCATTCTCTGGGCCGTGTATCAAAAGGCATGGCACAGCTCATGCCCACACCGCTTTGCTCTCTTCCACCCAAAGCAAAGCGTCCTGCTTCAAAGTGTCCGCTGGAAACAGTCCCTAACTTGAAGAATTTCCGTACCGTGCCCAGGCACTGCCTGAGAGAGTGTCAATTGACAGAAGCCATAATTATGCCAGGGAGCATGCTAATAATTCAACAGTAGGAATGACTGTATGCTAGTGTATTCTTGAGCCTATGTGCTAGCCATGATTAGTTTACTAGCACAGAGATAGTTTCGTTATGTACATGTGTTAATCAGGTAAATGTGTTCTAACAATATGGTGACGGTGTCCAAAGCATCTGTCTTCATTTTTACTCCTCTCTAAAGATATATGTAGTCCAGATGGCTACAAATGTGAAGCAAAAGTCTTAGGTTAGTTCATGAAGGCGATGGAATAAAATCATAAATATTTGGAAGCTGTATTAGAACCGCAGCAGAAGGCACTACGAAAGCGTACTGCATTACCAGTGTTCAGATATTAACTTGGATTTGCGACGAATGGCAAAAGGAATGTCTACTAATGCAATGATTCAAATATATCAGTGTATTCTAATGGCTGGGTAAGCTCCCAGTCCAACAGGAGCCTGATTTCTGTGCTTAGTTCACAAGATAACCATGGGCAAGTCACTTCACCTCTCATCTGGTAGAGTTGATGATATTTGCAAACCATTTTAAATTTTGTCAGTGAGAAGCCTGTAAAGTGCTAACCAGCGTTAGCTGCTGTGAATGCAGAGTACTTCCTTTGCCTCTGTAATCACTGATTTGACTTGCAAAAGAAAGAACTGGCTGCTGGATAAAGATACGAACAGTACCAAGAAAGAAAGAGTCATTGCGACTGCAGGCATTTGTAAAACATTAAGGGACACAATTTCAATGGATTGCAGAGGGCTTTTCACCACATAACTCCCTTTGATTGCAATGGGAACTGACTACTTTTGAAGGCTAAGTTGTGTCGGCATAGCACAATGATGAGGTTTTCATCTCACAGTCATTTGCATGGCAATGATTTGTTCCTTCCATCAAGTCTTCTAAATTATGCAAAAACTGAATAATAGACTGCAATAAAAAATATACCCAGGGACATAATACATACTTTTCAGTGAGCAGGCAATGAAAAAAGGCATGTGCATTAACTTTGCAGACAAAAATCACCTCCCAACAGCCTGACTCTCAAGGGTGGGAACCTAATGAAATGTCATGTCATAGATGATGACTCTGTAAAACCTCCTGCTGCCTCATATTTGAGAAGGAAATATTATTACATTGACAGTCAGCCCTAACTATTAGACTGCAGAGGAACTAGAAGTTAATTGTCTTTTCAGATCCATTCTTCTTAGGCACAAAACTAGTCAGTCAATTTCTGATGCAAGGGAAGAGGAAGACGAGCCTATCTGAGTAAGATACTGTGGAATAGCTGGCAGTTCAGAAGTTCAGTGGAAGTAAAAGCCCCGGAACCATGCCACCATACATGTGCTCTTCAAAATGGTCCACTCCCAGTAAGTCTTAGGAATGAGGGTTTGGCTGCAGTACTGTAATGTAACTTGATGCCACTGAGTGCTCAGTCCCTTTGGATTTGTATGCAGCAGGTGCATACAGCACAATACTTTGTCAAAAAACTTTGGTTTTCTGTGAAAACATAGGCTTTAAGCAGCTAAAATTAGGATGCTGATGGTCAGTCTGACCTTATGTAGAAAATCCCACAGGTCTGCTTCACTTTGGCTATGTTATTTAAGTCTGGCTCTGGGGATAGGTGGGGCCTGGCTGCTGTTTGGATTTATATTCCTGGGTGTGTGGTAGAGTCAGTGCACAACTGTAATCAAATTACTTCCCTTCAGTTTTAATTTGAGCATATTTCTCTCTGATGATATTTCTTTTGTCTGCCATGTGTTTAGACAGTAACACCATGGGGACAGAAACTCTCCTTAATATCTGTACAGTGCTCTGACTAATAGAGCTCTCTGATCACAGAACATGGAGGTACTGAGGCCATAGAAATATAGATAGATATATAGATATCTATTTATAAATCTATAGATACCTCTTTAATATAGGTAAAGTTACACTGCTATAAAAATAGTATGAATAATGGAGCACCCAAAGAACTTTTTTTTTTTCCTTTAAGAAATTCTAATTTTTACACGGAGGAAAGCACAAGCTGGAAATAACTGATTCCAAGCAAAAGTTATCATGGCATTATTTACTGCTAACCATTTATTTTTGACTGTTCTGGTGGGTTTGGTGCATCCTTTCCACAGGTCTGGCTCACTATCACAACAGGTACTAGTTATGACCTGCATTATTACAGCATAGAAGTCAGGGATGACTCTTAAAAATGACAAAGCAGGAATATGGGAGCAAATTCAAAGACAAAACTATAAAACTAACATGAATTAAGAAACATTCAGCCTGTCTTTTCCACATTTTCAAATTTGGACCCTGCTTATTCTTTTCAAAATGTTTTTTTTTTTTTTTTTTTTTTCCTGGGAGAATGGACAAATATATTACTTGTATTATGTAAGCAATCATGGAATGCTTATGTAGCTTACTGCCTGAATGTTCCATGTTGTCTTGTGCATGGGAATGGCCTTTATAGAGTTCATCACATTAATTATTTTCTCATCACTATAATTGATTCCTTACAAAGTTGTGATTTCTACATGAAAGCCAATTTATTATTTTATCTGTAATTATGTTTCAAAATAATTTATGTTGTGGCTCAGGATAACAGCTGGCAGTCAATTGCCTGCTGGTCAGTTCCATTTTTATTATTTCAGTCCTTTGATCAGAATTCATTTATATTGTATTCTAAAATTTGCATTCAGTTACTTTTGTGTTAGGCAAAAGAAGGCTGCTAATATTATAAAATATTGCCTTATTTTTTAAAAATTTCATTTTTTTACCATCATCTTTGCTGTTCTTGAAGTTTTTTTAAAAGCAATATTCCAAACTCTTCAGCATCCTCTTAAATTTGGAAACTCATTTCTGCTGGCATGTTCTCTCCCATGCTATGGGGCTCCTCCACCGCTCTTTTGGAATATGTAATCTATCTATTCTCAACTAAGAGGATTTACAGCATGGTTTGACTCCAATGAGGTGTGATTGTTAACTACAGTCAGTAGATATAATCCACTGACTTTATTAGTGACCTTGATAATGAAGTCAGTGGAATATATCCCTGATTTATGGACATTGTCTTAATTTCACTGAAGATGGTGTTATACTGATTTTCACCAGCTGACCTGATACAATGATTTTCCACTGATGTGAAGCTGCTTTGTGGTCATAATCATAGCATATTTAAAACCAGACCTAGGTCTTCAGGTGTGGAATCTGTAGGGTACGTGATACTGTGGGAGTGCCCCATGAATTTGGACTGTGTACGAAGAGAAACTCATGTTTCTGTCAAGTTTGTTTGTCTTTAAGTGAATTTTGTAGGGACTTGATGGCACTGCTTATCCATAGAAGATGTACAGCGAGGCATTGAGAAGACAAGCTCTTTCTCCCAACATGTACACACTCTGCCTTTTCAGTCCACCTTCACTTCTGTCAATATATTTCCCAAAGAAAGCATTCTGGCTGGAGGCCTGATAGTCAGGAAGAAAAGATCAGATGCCAGAAACGCCATATTTTGCTCCTGCTTCTTAATCTTGAGGCTTTCATCTGTGCCAGGACTAGATTTCTTCTATGTGGGACTCACTGATAAGAAAACCTCTTAATTCCTTGTTATCCCAAATCAATAGCCCTAAGTGCAACATAAGTAACTATAGACTAGGAGTCCCACACCATTAGAGCTCTATTCCTAGCTATGTAGACATTGAGAAATCCATCTGATAATCGATGTCTTCAGTTGTTGCTGGTCCAAGCCCTCACTCTTAATCCAAACTGCATTCAGCATTGGTGTGGCCTCACCTTGAATACTGTGTGTAGCTCTGGGCCCCACAATTTAAGAAAGATGTTAAGGCCCTTGAATGCGTCCAGAGGAGGGCAACAAATCTGGTGAAAGGGCTGGAAGGAATGTCCTATGAGGAGTGGCTAAGGACTTTGGGCTTGTCTAGTTTGGAGAAAAGGAGGCTGAGGGGTGACCTCATTGCTCTTTACAGCTTCCTGAGGAGGGGAAGCAGAGAGGGAGGTGCTGATCTCTTCTCCCTGGTATCTAGTGACGGGACACATGGGAATGGTTCAAAGGGAGGTTTAGATTGGACATTAGGAAGCATTTGTTTACTGACAGGGTGGTCAAACACTGTAACAGGCTTCCTAGAGAGGTGGTCGATGCCCCAAGCCTGTCAGTGTTTAAAAGGCATTTGGACAGTGCCCTTAATAACATGCTTTAACTTGGTCAGCCCTGAATTGGTCAGGCAGTTGGACTGGATGATCATTGTAGGTCCCTTCCAACTGAAATAGTCTGTTCTATTCTAACTAGACTATCATCAAATGACTGAAATCTGCTACATAAAATAGTAAAAACCATTCCCCCTGGCAGTGCACTAGTATTCATCTTATCTTTTCAACCTTTCAGGTCCAGTGACTGGCTCTTAAGCCTTTGTTGTCCTTCACCCTAACTTAACCTCAGCCCTAGCCCTATCTTTAAGAATAGCCCAAAAGCTCATAGTCAATTCAGGAATAAAAATAAGTAATTTGCTCCACAGATGCCAGCATGTCAACCTTGTTTCCTTAGCAATCTGAGAAAAAGAAGTTTGTTTTTTGCTCCTGTAGTCCCAAATTGCAAGTCTAGCTCTAACCCTAACCTTAGACCAGTGGTGATGACCTCTTTGATGTTTAGTGACAAATTTATTTTAAGAATGTTTTAGCTCATCATAAACACTCTTAGCTCATTATTAAAAGCTTTACTCTCCATTCATGCTAAAGTTAGCATCTGTGCCGATGATTAATCATTGCTTGTCTAAAAAAACCATAGGTGGTGGGGAATAGAGCTGAGAAAAGCAGGGCATCAGAAACAGGACTAGAAACTGTCTCCTGTCATTCCTACTCTGAGGCACAAACTCAGAGCCCATCGGTGCTCATCAGGACACTTAACTGCAACTCAGTTGAACAGCATTTTGGCAGAGTAATTGCCCTCTGGACCTGAGCAGGACTTGGTAGAAGGGTTGGCCATTTATTTGGACAGTAACATTTCATGTGATATTAGCTAGTCAAAGAGTTTCAAGGAATATCAGTTCTCCTTCTCAGATGTGCATGCTGATCCTCAGAGACAGATGGAGTTTAACTCCCCTTCCCTCATTCCCAGTCATGTACAGTCTTGTACAACTGGCTATGACCAAGACTTTTCTGCTTTCTTCTGAAGGATTTGGCATATGCCACAGCTGAATGTGGAATTCGGGGCCAGATGGGCCAGTGACCTCCCTCCCTGTGGCCAGCTGCTGTTTATAAAAGACAAGTGGCAGTAATGGCAACGGGCAGACTGTCAGCCTGGTATGTGGCTGTCCTGTTCTGATGGTACACTCTCCAGCCAGGGGACTGCAGCGTAAATCAGCATTGGAAGAATGCTGAAGTTTTGAAGTGAATGTTAGGAAGGGCTGTTCCAAGATAAAATTTTACTAGAATATTGACATCTGGAAGTTTCCAATCCACCATTTAAACAAGAACAAAACAAGGCAAAATCAAAAGCCAGCCAGTTTAGCTTGGAGGGAAGCATTCAAAGCAGAAATTAAAGTAACCACAAGACAGAGAATTGCCAGTATTCAAAAAGAGAAAAAAGGAGAGAGAAATGAGATACTACACTAGCAAAAGAAAGTGTCCAAATATTGTATAGCAGAGAGTACTATTATTTTTTGACTCTCTTTTCCAGAGTAAGGTGGTCAGATCTAATGGCTTGTTTTACCAAATTTGGATCATTTGGATTCTAGTACTAAAATTAGTTATAGTTAGGAACTTTTGTACCAGTGTGTAGGTTTTGTACCAGCTTGAATGGAAATAAGAACATGGATTTGAACAGATAGTATATATTTGCAGAAAGGTGCTACTTTAGATGCTATGACTGCTGTTGCTTTGAACTTGCAAAGGCCACTAAATGTAATAAGTGCAGATGTGCTGTAGTGTTGATCTCTCTCATTTTGCATATGTTTTAGAATGTGCCCATCTGTCATTCTATCCAACCGTTAAAGGCAAAGTTATGTTTCCATTGAAGTCAGTGAGGCATATTCTATGAATTCAGTGTATCACGACTCTACTCTGAACAGTGAAGCAGCTGCAGAATTTACTGGAATAGTTAACTTTCCATTATGAAGAAAGGGGTGATTTCACACATTTCTCTGAGCTGTTTTTTATGAATTCTCAGACAGACACCTCTTTTTAGGGTATCTTTTCAGAGTATATATCCAGCTATGAAAGGTAAGATCTTTTTAAAATTAAACCATAGGAAAATGTCGTGCCACAGGAGAAGATTCGTTATCATGTGGAACATGTTCTTGCCCCAGTCTAGTCTCTGTCTTGTGAGTTGCCAATGGGACAGTCTACAGCTACCCCAAAACCTGTCTCTGTTCATGAAGGACCAATGCTTTTATAGGCAGCCATAACCACAATGCTAAAGAATTCCACAACTGCAGTCTTAAGTAGAATAAGTAACTCCAGTGTACAGCGAGGTCCCAATCTCAGGACTAGCAGGACAGAATAATTCAGTCAAAGTGACTCATAAAAACACAGAGGTGACTGTCTGGGCATGCAATGTATTCACTGAGTGGGGAACAGTCATTAAATTCCAGTTAAGGGAGTCTTTATTTTTAACCCAAGGGCTTTCCTTGTTAGGTTTTTGGTGTGGATGTTACTACCCTCAGGCCTGTGTTCTTTACAGTGGTCAATTCTATAGATTATTCTACTAGTAGCCACAGTATGCTTGTCAATGTAACTGTGATTATTTTATGTTTCTTGGAATAACAATAAAAATAGACTTGCCAAATTAAAATGACAGGACACAAAGAAACACAAATTAATTTCATATTTTCCTCATTCGTTTTGGAAAGAAAGTTTTGCAAGGTTGCCCCAAAACTAGAAGGGATTTCAATGCTTCACACTTTACAATGTTAATAAGTGCATTAAAAAACCTGTGCTTTTTACATCTCAGTAGCGATTCCAAGTTGAAAACACAACGCAGACAAGACACTTCTGGTTTTAGTACAAGGTACTCATAAAAGTCACACTTTTCTTTGAAGGAACTAATGTTCTTTTTTTTCATGGTGCTTTTAGAGCAGATAGCTGATGATTATTCATTAACACCACTTTTTATCACTGAATTCAATAAAAGGAAGCCAAAACCACGCTCATCCCTGCTCAACACTCAGTACGGCTGAAAGGAAAGGAGAAAACACAATTCTTTCTACCATAAGGTGGCAAAGGGACCATAATTCAACAATGAAAACAGAGAATTAGAGCTCGAGCAAACCACAGATAGCCAGTTTGGATTTCTGCTCAGCTTTGTGTAACTTGGGTGTAGAACTGAATGTTCTTGTGGCTTAGTTGTCTATTCAAGTACTTATATGACTCCGGTTGCCTGTATCTGATTTACGTGTTTTCAATAAAACATGCTATGATTTAGATCTTTCTTAATTTTACAGATGTTGTTGGGAAGCAGAAACAGAGAGGAATAGCTTTTGTAAAGTAACTAGAATTTTGGCTGCCTTCCTGGGTAGTTCTGATTAGAGATGTCTGTTTAGGGACTGATTTCCTAAGGATCAATGCTAGTTACCTTCTGAAAAGAGTATTTCAAGTGCTTCAAGATAACTTTCGCACAGAACTGAAGGATTGGTACTTCTGAAAATGTAGGCCTAAGTGACTTCCCAAGGTCACATGGAGTTTGCAGCAGCAGTAAACAAATGTGCTTCACAGGCCCCCAGATCAAACTTGCCCTCTGTCATTTTTTAAAACAGGATAATAATTCCTGCCCATGTGAAGTGTCAGAACTCTAACAGTATGTCTTTGCACCCAGATCAGAAGGTCCTAAAGAACGGCAAAGCATTAGTTTTCAAGCTCATGTGTGCAGGAACAACAGAAGAACTTTGGCTTTAAGTTTAGGTATAAATTTATTATAATGGGTGACTTCAAATTCCAGCAAAAAAGAGTTGTCAAAGCCATGGTGTTAGTATCAAAAGACACTTCTGTTACAGACTACTGGAATAGGAACATTAACTTACAGGTTACTTACTTCTACAGGTTACTCTTACTTCGCAGAGTCTTGGAAAAAACATGTCCAGTGTAGATTCCTTAGCTGGCTACGTGAAGCTTCATGGAATTGGACAATTTTTACTGTGGAAGTTATACAGAGTTGCTGGGAAGTGACAATCAAGTATGCCATTTGGGCACTGTAAAAGATCATCACTGAGCCTGAGCTGTCCAAGAAGAGGGTCCTTTATATTTGTGCTTTGTGTTCCCATAATCCCAATATGTTATGAAATATGAAGTAACAAAATTCTGCTTTGGTGAATACTGACTCTCACCAGAGCCCCTAATGACGTGGCTGCTTCTGTTGGTCTTAGAAGAAATATCTTTCATGTCATACCTTCTCAAGTCCCTGAGAAAAAGATCTGTGTTTAAAATATACTTAGGCAGTAAAGTCTAGTTCCACCAGTCTCAAGGTATCCAAGAAATTATTACCTACCTTTTGAAAAATATTTCAGAACTTCTTGCTTGAGGAATATTCAGTGATATCTTTACACCTGCAGTACTAGGAAAAAGAGGCCCTAGTCTAACTGATAAAATTTATGGAGTAACTCTAACTGCACAACAACCGACTGCTTAAATAATAGAAATATTACCACTGCTTTCAGAGTCCATTTTACTGAACTGATTGGGTCTTGCTTAGCTGTACTTCAGGGAACTAAGTGATTAAATATATGCGTGAATGGGTGCTATCTTTGTCATATCATTTACTTTTTGAGGGCCTATAAAAATCCATTTTCTTTTTCCTGCCTCTGTGACAGGAAGTGCCAGAAGAATGGCATGCTCTGAAATGCCATCTGGGAAATTTTAACTGTAAACAACTGTGCATATTTTCCCCCAAACTGGAAAGAAGTTAATGTTGCTGTTTATATTTCATTTAGAATCTGTAGTCTTTTGTTATTGTTTTGTTTTAATAAACATTTCGAGGGAGGGTCCTTCCACATTTTTTATTTCTTCCTCCCAAAAAACCTCCCAGGGGGCAAAGGACTGGAAAAAAAGAAGAAAAAAGAAAAAAGAAAAAAAGAAGTGAGATTTTCTGTTAAGCTAACAAAATATTTTAAAACTAACAGCATGGTCCTTCTACCTTCACTTTGGCTGCAATGAGTGGTCCTTCACAGCACTGTGCCTAGGGATATGAACTTGACAAAAACATCACATTCTCCTAGGAGCACTGAGCCTGAAATTATGATGCCCTGTTGATGGTATATTGTTTAGGGAGCCTTCATTTGTTAAGGTGCATTAAGTTTGTTGTGATGCACTGACATGGAATGGGTGCCTGGTAAGTCTAGACAGTGACAGTGCAGGTCTTTTACAAAATAACATCATTTCTTTTTTCAGTGTGTGTAAAGGGCTTCATGTGCTGATGTAGCTAATCCATGCATCAGGTTTTCAAAGGCCACTGGGAACCATGTGCACCCTAACATGGCACAGGAAGAATCAACAAAGTTCTGTGACGGCAGCTTTTTTGTTGTTATTTGTTTATAATGGGAAGAGCTTAGATGCATCCAGACAAGCCAGGGATGGGTTTGCAAAATTCGTGGAGGGAGGGAAAAAACACAGAGAGGTCTCCACTCTGCACATTGAGTTGTGTATTGATTGTGTAGTACTGGTGGAGAAGAGTGGCAGCATTCAGAAGTAGAGTGGCAAGATAAGAGGAGAAAACATACATTGCCCTGACTGGGAGTTTACTGATAGACACAGAACAGCAGGGAACTGATAGTTGCATGTGTATTTCATTGCCCTTCTCCTTGTACACATTGGCCATACGGCAAGTCCAGGCTTTTTAGACTGTATAAACTAAAGGAGAGTTTCTTATTTTTGAGCTGGAGCAATCAGGTTTCATCTTCTGCTCTTGCAACCACAGTGTCTGTGCTTCCATGGCCAACTGTGTATCTTTCATCACTTTCTTATGTTGGTTTGGGTTCAGTAGAGATGAACCCAAAACTAAAGAAGCACAGCTTCTGCAGCGAGCTTGGAAGCCAGGGTCTTGGCCCAGCTGCTGCTACAGGCTCAGCCCTAACGCTGGAACTGTGATGAGTCTTAGATCCTCAGCCAATCCCAAATCCAGGGCTGTATGGTTTTACCTCAGCTACCCTTTTAAAACAAGAAATTCTTCTGAACTAGCCGATCTGAAGTAGCTGTACTATCTGACCAACATAGAGTCTCTCATGCTTCATCCCCAGCAGCCCTGGAGGACAGAACAGTATTATTATCTCAATTTCATTACTGGGAAAAATGAGGCATGAAGTAAACTTATGCATGTCTATGCATGCAGGAAAGCAAGGAATTTCCTAACACTTGATCATCCATTGTTGTTTCTAGCGGAATTAATGCTTCATGACTTTTAAATGCATGTGTAATGATACCAGGATGCATGTACAAAGCTGAGAGTGTTTTAAAGTTTGAAACGGAACGGTGTGCTGTATAACCACAGTGAATAAGAGCTGCTTGAACAAGCAACTGTCTGACTCAGGAGGTCTCAGGGAGACTTCAGAGATCAACTCTCATAGCCCATTTTTGCCCATTTGCAACAAACGTATATTTAAACTAAGTTACTGATACCAATCCAATTCAAAGTTAGAATTATATGAAAGCTGATACCATCAGCTGATGGTTTGTCTTTGTCTATCTGTTCTTTCTTTTCTATTTCAAATGTGATTTAGTGCAACTAGGCAAACCAAACAAATTGCAATTTCTTGTGTTTGCCATAAATCTCACAGTAAATTTTTTGCTTTTTGGTCCTGCGGAAATCTCACTTCTTCTAACTTCTTGGGTACAAAGAGAAGCTGGAAAATAGCTCAGAAAGCAGAAACTTGGATTTGTCCAAAATCTTCCCAAAACTGACCCTTTGTGTGGGGATGGCAGCAGGTGCACAACTGGGAGTGCCACCATCTGTAGCAGCAACTCAGTGCATGCAGGTAGGAAGTAGAGACAGACACATTAGGAAACATTGAGAGGGTACTGTACTCTAGCGTTGCCATGCCTTCTTGTGTCAGTCGTCAAACAGAGCAGCTCACATTGCTGCAGCTTACCTTGGGGCTGAAATGAGAAAGAAGAAAATAATAATGAGGCAGCAAAAAGGCACATGAGAAAGCCTGGCAGAAGACAGTCTAGTCCTTACATTTTAACAGTTTTTATTGTAAGAGATTTAGGATCAAAACGTCTCTTGGAAACATGTGTCATTGACTGCTGTTAGAGAGAGCCTATTGGACTAGTTTGACCCCAGGCTGCTCCAGTGAAAAAACAGAGAATGAAATTTGAAGATGGGAGAAAGGCATCATTTGAGATAGTCCTGGGGAAGGGCACTGGACTGGATGTCAGGAAATAAGGCTTCTATTCCCAGCTCTGCTATTCACCTTCCTGACCTCACACAAACTTCTTTGGTATAAGGATTCTTGTTATGTGTCTGTGCAATTCTTAGTATTACTGAGCTCCCATATCATTTGGCAATACCATAAACTAATACATTTTTATTTCAACTTGGCATTGGCTCTTCTTGGGCCAATTCCCAGCCCTTTTTGTCGCAGTAACTTTCAACTAAGAAATTAGAGTATAAAACTTAAACCAAAAAGTGATGATGTAGCTCCAAGAACAACTTACAAGATTTAATAAAATTTTTATTTTATTTTATTACATTATCCTGTAATCAAAAGTCAAGTAACAAAACAATCTTCTTCCTATGCCATACCATCAGAACTTATTAAAAAAATAGTTCAGTCATTTAAAAAAATACCAAAAACCTTCTGGGCTCACATATTTCAGCTCTCTGGCAGAAAGGAAACTACAGAATTGTATTTGAAAAAAAAACAAAAAAAGCACTACAATCATATGAAAACTTTCTCTCTTTTTTTTTCATCTAGAGCCATAGAAAATTTGTGGAAAATTTACAGGGCCATTTTCTGCTATGGTCAACAGTTTATATGTGGTCGCATATTATGGGATGTTTGAAATATCTTTTATGACTAAGTAGCCTGTTATTTTCCATTTGCTGTGCTGTTTACTTGCACCAAACTGGATGAGGAAGGGAGTATTGTAATGTAAAGCAACACAAGCCAAAACTGCAACATCCCGTTATAGACCCAGAAACAAATAGTGGACCAGGATGAGGACCTATCTTACTGAATATTTCTTCCATTTTCTAAAATGTTTTTTCTCCTTTTTCTGGCTCTTATTTCCCAATTCCTTGCTCAGGATTAAGTGCTAGCCCTACGTAAGGCACTGAGTTATGACAGATGCAGGGGGCGATGATTTCACCATAACACTCTTATGCAGAAGACCAAAAGTCTGACACATGGAAATGTATTTATATTTTCATTAATATGAAAATACAGGTAAATATTCAAGGTATTCCCAGAATATGCTGAGAAGCTGCAATGAAAGTAGGCATAATATATGGAGTATTATGACTGCTAAAGGAAAATCAGGCAAAATGGCAGCTTGTAATTTGGCACCATCTAAATAATCACAGAATGTTTCAGCTTCATCATAACAATTATTTTAAACAGAAAACAATCTTTTTGAGCAGGTGTGACATCTAGTTAGCTGCCAGTGGAACACTGGACTAGGGCCATAAATGCCAATTTAAAAAATGAACAATTGCAAGATAATTGTCTTAGATGTGCAAGTATGGAATTGAAAATTAAGAGGATCTCATATACAGTAATGTCATGTCTGACATTGATTTCCAGTAGGCAAGTCATCTAATGGACAAATTATTCATCAGTTCAGTAGGCAAACAGTCATCGTATCAAACCATTCTGTCCCTGTTTCCCTACAATAAAAGACAGAAAATAACTACTGACAAGGATTTTCTTGTAAAACTGTCAGAGACTGACCAGCAGCCCAGAGCTCTGATTTAAGTAGGATCTTTACCTACTCGAAATGACACAGTGACTGTTCCAATTCATGTTAGCAGAGAAATTGAGATCAAGATTTTTTGTGCTAGTGAAGTCTAGAGACATGTGGATTCTATTTGCCCAGCAATTGTGAATAATAAATAAACTAAGTCACAATTTTTTGGTAGAGCATTTATGGACAAAAAAAGAAGAGTGAGATTTGCCAAAACTATTATTCTCATAGTTTAAATCCACAGATAGTTTAGTTGCTATTTCCTAGCTTTTCCGTGATGCTTTAGGCCAGCAATTCCTAAACTGTGGTTTATGGACCAGTGGTGGTCTGTAAAACAATGATAAATGGGTCTGTAGCTGGTTTCTGTAACTACATCACCTTTGTTGTGTTTCCAATGAAAACTTGGAAGGGAAGGGTGGGGTAGAGAGAAATTCTGAGGGTTGACAGTGACAAAAATTTTGGAGTCCACTATACTGGAAAATATAATGTAACCTTTTACAAGACTGTGATATATTTGTTTCAAAGGTTACATGTGTTGCAAACAGTGTTCAGGATTCAAGTGTGTTCTGGGCTGAGCTGTTTTCCAACCTCCACAGGTCCTGCCGGTGCATTGTCTTAGTGTCATGCTGGAAAGTCTCAACTGCAGAAACTGCACATTCGGAAGAAATTGGGTCCAGTGTTTCTGGCACTGNAGGGGGAAGGAGAAAGAATCCTATTTTGGCAAGTAATCCGTGGCAGATACATCCCATAGACAGACAGTTTATGCCCTGAAGCTTGGTCTGATTAGTGCAATCATTATCTCTGCCTAGCATGGCTAAAGATGTGAATGGTCATAAAATGATCCAAGCCTTTCATTAGTACCCAGCCACAGTTAATCTCACTCTGTGACCTTCTGGGGTGGTGAGTTTTAGCAGGTCAGTTTCATGCTGTTCAGAAATCTTTCAATTTCTTGCTTCTAAAATTTCCTGCCCTTTAGTGTCAGCAACTGTCTTCA
>WAAD01002100.1:354142-364493 GCA_013389945.1 Fregata magnificens
GTTTAAGAAGATTTTGGCAATAGTTTATGAAATACACAGGACTCAGTCTGTCCTTTCCAGGGTAACTCTGTCTCCAAAATAATCCTAGTTCTGGCCTTCCAGAGAACATTTCAAACCAGTGGCAGGAAGGTGGCAGATCAACAATCTCTGCCCAAACTGTGGCCAGCCAGGCTATGAGGCCTGAGCATCAGTAAGGATTTCCTTTGACTGAGGACCACCACCACAGCATATGGCAGGTCAGGTCCAGATCCACAAGTGGAAATTGGAGGCCTTAGGATCTGAATGGTTGTAGGCCCTAAGTGGCAATCCCTGATCATTTGTAAAGTCTAGCTCAGGGCAGGGAATTGAATCCAATTGCTACCACTTACAATCCTCCTGGTTCAAGTCAGAGAATACTTTGACCCCTGTAGTTCCTTCAGCCCTCTTTTTCAGCCCACTTCTTTTTGTGCATTTCCTTCCTTTTTCACTCTCATATTTGGAGATGGGAGTCTCTATAGAGCTGGATCCCTGTCTTGCTGTCTGTATGTGCAGAGCCTAGCACAGTAGAGTCCAAGCCTACTTAGGAGGTCCAAGTAACACCTACATGTTACTACCAGCACCTTTGAGCAGGAAGTATGGGATGGCTGTAGTACATGAAGTGGGAAGAACAGCAGCAAGAATGCAAGAAGTCTGAGACAGCTGCTTTTGCCTGGGTCTCTTTCTGGGCACACCACCAAGATGCTGCCCTTCCTGACCCCTATTGGGTGTGAGAATCTGTTGCTTCAGGCTGATTGAACTGGCTCACATGGCGGACATGGCTCCCATGCCACTGCCTAGCATCAATATCTTTTAAAACCAGCCTTGTGTTTTGCCAGCATTAGTCCAGACGTGTGTGCTGGCTTACCTGCTTGTTGGAACACTGTACTTTAATTCCGAGGTCACCTAAATTAATTGCTGTGTCAAAGGATGACATCAATAACAAGACCATACTTTAAATGTTATTACATAATCTTGACTAAACAGTTGTTCCAGGAAAGCATTAATGAGTCAGGATGAGGCCAGATTTTACATGAATGAAATTCTCTTTCTGTGTGCTGACATGGCTGCATATTTAGCCACCGCAATTTTTGAGAGAGACAGGCATCCAGATGGGTCAAATCTTAAATTCCCAAGTAAAAACAATGGATGTGCACTCTATTTAAAGTAAAAGATGCCCTGCTTTTTTTCTGAGGGGCATTACTTTTGTTCTTTGTAGGTTTTTTGTTTAATGAACATAAAACAAAGCTTATACGGGCTGATCTTGCACAGCTCTGTGGATGCATCTTATTTCTGTGGAATTGAATAGCTTCACTATTTTTTTCATGTTTGTCAAGGTGTCTTTCTTTAGCTCCCACAGTCATATGAAATATAATATCTAGTTATTTTAAATAACATCTTGCCTTTCTGGGTGCAAAAAAAGTATAGCACAGCTTGACACCATTGAACCCTGATATCTCAAAGCTCAAAACCAAATTAATTAAGAATGAGTTTTGCATTTAATCTCATTTTTAAAGACTCTCAGAATTCAGTTTTAGGGTTACAGGTTCCTGACTCATGATTTTAGCATGCTTAATTTGCCAGCAATAAAGCTAGGTCTGAAATTGAATTTTAGTTCTGGGAAATAATTTTGAGTCTTCAGAAACTATTGTCCAAAATAACAGGAAACTTTCAGAGACTGGGAATAAAGCTGTTTATACAGAATATTTTAATTTGACTGAAACAGCAAGTTCAGAGGAAAAACACTTTGTTGGAGTACTTCTGGTCAGTTCTACTTTGCAGTACTACTCTTGACTTGAAATCCATCACTTTCTTTCTGGAACATCAGTCACTTTTGGAAAAATATCTCCTTGTGCCTTCGTCATTAATCTTCCCACTTTTGCAAGATGCTGCTTTTCCTTCCTGTGGAGTTTACTGTCTGTAGAGTAAAGAGGATGCTTGCCTCACCAGCTGAGATCCACATCGCTTCCGTAGAAATTCAAGGGGAGCATTTCCATTGATGTCAGTGATACCTGGTTGTAAATGAATAAGTTCGCTCTCCTCACTATCTGCTTTCTCCACTTGTTACGCTAGCAGACATTATTTCATTGCTTGTCACCAGCAGGAAGAAATTAGTTTTTATACACCTTTTGCAAGCTAGACTGTTTTCCAAACAGGAGAGAGAAAGAGGAAAATGAGGTAAGAGGAAAAAAGGGATGGGGCAGGGATTTCCTCTTTCCTGTTTCAGCCATGACATAGAACAAAGCATAATCCATCATCACTGCACCTTGGGTGCAAATATTTGTTGTCACAGGAGAACAATGAACGTAGGGGGTGGCATCTGTGACCTGACCTGACCTGGTGGTAGCACCCTGCGTCACAGGATTGGGGCACACATATTGAATACGCTGAAAGTTTGTTAACATAACAAACAACCTCCACAGGTTGCCTCAGAGAAACTAAGATGGAGACTTTCAGAAGAGGTCTTTGGGGTGTCTGTTTGTATGCATGCAAATTGGGATTCCTGTGTCTTATTTTTAGGGGTTTTGAGGAGATTGCAGATTCTTTCTAACCCAAATAGAAAATGCTCTCAGAACTTTCAACATGGATTTTATCACCTTTTGTCCACATTGTAGCAAATTATCATGCGGTAATAATACAAGTATAGAGAAATACCATACACATCCCAGTCAAAGAAGTTCACACCTTGGAGACTATATTAGAAGTTTGTGTAGTTCTGTGTTAGTATGGAGGTGAGTTAGATAACTCAGTAAGTTTTCCTATCTCCAATTTCTATTTTTTCTTCCCAGAAATTCTGTGACAGTGCTGGAAGATGTCTCTCTTATTTGAGCCCAGGGCAAATTCTGTGTCCTATCCTTGGGTTTCAGAAAGGAACACTAAGAAGCAGAAACCATGTTTGCGTTTCTCTGTTTTTCTTGTGACATACCTAAGACTAATTTAAGACAGTAAGTGGCTGTTGACACAAAAGTTGCAACATCAGTTTACAAAAAAAAAAGTCTTATTTTCTCTCTTTCTTTTTAATGCCTCCCAACATTGGTTTACCATCCTCTGTCTTTCCTGTTGGAAACTGAAGAGGTAAAAGAGGTAAAAGCTAACTAAGTATGGACTTTGCCCTGATTTCAGCAGTTCAGTGCTTTTGTCTCATGGGATTTAGCTTGAAGTGCTTTGTTGCATCTTTTTTCCCCACTCATGTTGGTTCAATATCCTGTCTATTTTAAAATAAATAAATAAATAATAAAAAAGTAAGTTCATTCTTGCAGCATACAAGTCAGATGTTTTTGAGACTGAAGAGGGGATTTTTAGTGGAGTTTGAGCAGAGGAGTTTCTGTCATCCCCCCCAGTGGTTAGTAAGGACAAATGAATAACCAGAACATCAGAGTGCAGAAGGACTAGACATTTTTAGTCCTGTAACTTCCAGCAGCATTCCCCTGAACACTTCCTCAGCTTGTTCCTTTGCTTCATGTGCTGTCATATTAGCTGGACTGGCAGGCCCACCTTCTGCAAGAGCACATGATCCTTTGTTGCACATGCTGTTGGCAGTGGCAGTTGTCCAAAGGAGAATGTAAGATATTGCTTCCTTGGATAGCACAGCTTGTTTCCCTCTTGTAGCTGGAAAGCAGGGATAGAGGGGCCCAGTCTCCTTCCTTCTTTTGAAAGATGAGTATCTCCGGGTGTGCACAGGTAAAATCGCCACTGAGCTCTGTCAGTTCCAGGGACTGTCCTTGCCCTCAAATAGGAGATGCAGGAATAGGATATATCCCCTCACCTCTTGCTTTCCTCTTGCTCTTGCCGCCTTCATCTTTCAAGCCCTTCTCAGGTGCAGGTGTTTTCAGGTGCACCTGCAGTGTAAGCCTTTAGCTTCCAAGATATGTCCCAACAGTAACTTCTGTTGCTAGCAGAGTCAGCTGGAAAAGGCAAGTTTATTTTGTGTGAGAACCTGAAAGTGAGAAAAATGCTTCTGTGTAATTTTCAAATAGCTGACATTTGTAGTCTTAAAAAAAAATCCAATTAAGATTGTGTTAGAGTGCAATAATTGCACTGTCTTTTTTATCTCTTTCAATGGGAGAAATGTAAGCAAGAAAATCAGAAAATACTAAATGAAAAATGTTGACCACGACTTAAAGTCCATGGAGAAAATATATATTCAATTGAAGTAATTTTCCATCAGTAAAAACTTTGAAGCCAAATGTGTCAGCCAGCCTTTACAGCACATTCCCCTTTCCAGCAGTCATCCAACTGAGGGCGACATGATTGCAGGCCATGGGGAGGGTGGGCTTCAGCCCAGTGCCTCAGCCTGCATAACCATCTTTCAAACAATATTTAATTAATAAAAGCAGCTCTTAGGAGATCATTTGATGAAACCTGATGTCCTGTCTGACCTTCTCAGAACATAGCACTTTGGTAATTGTACTATTGTTTTATTTTATTGAATAAGGAAATTGTTGTTTCTAGTTCACAAATATGTTATCATCTTGACCTTTTCATCTGCCACTCATATACTCCCTCGAGTGGTCTACATTATGAATTGCATTTACTCACTCAGGCTGTTCAGCTTGTCTGAATATAATTTATCTGGTATTTTGAAGCACCTCAATACAGCCTAAATCAGCAGTTTTGCTTTGAAATATTGACTGTTGAAGTTGTCTTTAGCTGAAAAGTTGCTGGGTAGAAACAGCAGGAATGAAGAGGGCTGTCACCTTGTTTCACTGTCCCTGGAACTGCTGTCTTGATTGCATGTCACTTGTGGATTGGGTGACGTGACACCCCCTAACAAGCATTGCATAACAAGGTGATATAATTTCCATAACTCTATCATTTGAGGTTAAAACTGAGGTAAAATATTTCATTTTTAGAGGTTGGTACCAATTCCATTTAGAGCTCTGAATTTCTGTACTTATATGTTAATTACCGGATTATCAGCATGACAACTGTGAGGATACCCTCTCTGCTCCTTTACAGCTGCAGTGGGAAGTAAGTCAACAAGGTTTGGGAATGTTCTTGGCTGACTTTCCTACAGGGGAAGACACAGAGGAACATTCCAGCCATTACTGCTTTTCTTTTTTGAAGTGCTAAAAGTACTAAATCTTCGTGGAGTGCTGTTCTGTGATGAAAATGTCCTAAGTATTGCTCTTCTGGACATCCATGACAAATATCACATTTTGTCTCTCCTTTTCATGTTCTTTCTAATGCCATTTCAAGGGGGCAGTATTGGGAGAACCTCATTCTTCTGTCTCAGATATTCATGCCATTAGTGAATAATGTTTGAAGTAGTGATTTTTGTGGGTATAATCCTGTATTCTTCTGAATCAGTCGGATGCCTGATTTTCTAGCTTCCACCAGGCTGTCCAATTGTAGGAGGAAGTTTGAAAGTGTCACTGTCTGAATCTGACCCTCAAGACCATGTTATTGGCCACAGGTGTCTCGACGAAGGGCACTAGCTTCTTGGTTTTCTCTAAATAACTGCTGACAGATGACCGCTGTTATCATTACCATTTGTACTGCAGTAGCATTTAGAGCTATCCATCATGAAGCAGTGTGCAGTACTCTACAGAACAAAAAGATTTCAGCTCCGAGAGCTTAAAACCTATGAGTATCCTCCTGTAGTCAAAGGTGTGACTGCAACTTGCATGAACACAGGTATCTAGTTTTCAGCTAGATAGTTTATCTGTGTAGCTCTTAATGCAGTAGCTGAAGCAAGGGGAGAGGAAGTGATATCTTCAAGGTTATTTAAAGCCCCAGAGTCTAGGAAAAAAACCCAAACTGCTGAGTTTCCCTATAATGGTCTGCCTACCAGGCTGCATATGTACTGTCTGCTAATTCTACTAGAGTCAGATGCTTCAGTGATAAACACATAAGCCCAGCTGCATTTGATTTATACTACAGCTTTTGACAGGGGTATTTATTTCCCCTATGTGGCATCCAAAGAATAGAAAATCCTAGCAGGTAGACACCATTAGCACCGGGGGAGTTGTTGATCTGCAATCAACAGGCTTCTAGCATGATTTCCTGATAATTGGCCCATATCTGGAAGTGGCAAGACATACTAATATTCACCAGAACCAAAGGGAGTGATGGATGTTGTGGGCCTTCTATGAGTCAATAATGTCCTCACTGCTTCATGTGTCAGAAGAAGACAAAGGCTTGGTCTTCCCTGGGGTTTCTTACGTGGTGGAGGGAATGCCTGGAAGTTGTACATGGACTTAGTTATTCAGCAGTGGAAGCCATGGTCGTGAGCTGGCTTC
Organism: Fregata magnificens; assembly: GCA_013389945.1. NCBI lineage: Eukaryota > Metazoa > Chordata > Aves > Suliformes > Fregatidae > Fregata > Fregata magnificens. The sequence goes on from WAAD01002100.1 coordinate 360,400, forward strand.
ATCTGGTTTCAATCACCCGCTTCTCTCAATCTCTCTCTCTCTCTCTCTGCTGAATGTTCCTATGTTCATGAAATATTTTTCCAACTGCCAAATGTGTTCCTTTGGCATTACCTTTCCAGCCCGCAGCAGAAGGATTGTAGGAAAAAAAGAAGTGGCTTCATCAAAGTAGCTGTTTGAATCAATAAGGCGTTATCAACATTATGGGTAGCTTTTTCAGCTGCCCTGGCAGCAAACTTGTTCTACTTTTCTTGCAGGGAAGTGCATCTTAACCTTTCCCAGCTCTAGCCTCAGTGAAATTTAAAACGATGTGATCAGTATCTTTAGAGTCCTTAGCTAACTAATATGATTCTGTCTTGCTGGTGTGGAGTTAAAGGGTGTTTGAACGAAGAATGGAGTAGTGTTCTTCCAAGATATCACATTGTAACTTTGCTTTGGGGAAGATTTTTTTAAGCAAGTAACAGTTGTGATGGAAAATAACCTCTCCTTTATCCTTCTTGTACTTCTGTCACCAAGAATTTAAGCAAATCTGTTCTTCATCCCATCCAGATAAAGTCACAAGCAGATTTCAGAATCACTGCATGTGTCAATAATCAAACAATATAGAGGCCAGGGGGCTGGTTTAACTTTAGCAGTTTTGTGCTGGGATTATTAAAGTGCATGGTGATGTGTTTCACAAACGGGAATATCAAAGCTCCCTCTTTTATGCGCAGGAAGCAATGGCACATGTGAGAACACTCTAACCAAAAACTGCATTTTAAATAGAAACATTTCCAATATAAAGGCAGTTTAATCTGTATGTGTCTGCTGCGGGGTCCCTTACAGACTCCAGGAAATAAATGTGCTAAGTGGGTCGCTTTTAATTTAGAAACAGAAGAGCAAGATAATGCCAGTGTCTTCTGGCAGATCCAAAATGAAACCCATAGTTATTTCAAGGAAATTAAATGAGGACCTGGGTATCCAAGTATGTGTACATCTATTCCTTTAGGTGAGGGCTACTTTTATTCCTTTGAAGAAATGGCATTCAAGAGCCATTCCGTGTGAACTGATCACTAGAGAGGGCCAAAGACTAGCATTATATTAATGGGGTTCCACCAGCAAGATGCAAAGGGACTTTTAATTTAATTGGGTCATTTTCCACTGGAGGCCAGATGGACTGCTGTATTGAGAGGCTAAGAGAGCCCAAGGGAACAACAGCAAAATACCTTCTGTGTCTATCTATATCTCAGTGATTTTAACAAAAGCTTTCTTGGTCTGGCTGGATTATTTAGATCAGCTTTACAAGCATCTTTCATTACTTAAGACAACCATGACACAGAATATTATCTCTTCAAGGTATAAGCACCTCAGACTAAGAATTAGAGGGAAGTGCTGTTAATTTTTGGTGGTTGCTATACTTGGCCAAAAGGAACTACGCACATAACTGAGAAAAATTCTAGCAAATTTGAGTATTGCAAGCTGGATCAACAAAGACATTAGGCTTGAAAGGCACTGCACTCTGTAGAATAAAGAATCACCAGATAAGAGCACCCTCAACTTGTAATCTGATGGGTATCTATCTGTTCAAACCTCATCACCAGTATTGCAAAGAATATAGCTACAACAATTTTCAGTTGAGAGGCAAAATGACGAAATTTGCTCCAGACCCTTAAACAGGGAGGTCTCTAAAGCTAAATTAGAAGAAAGCAAAAAATACAGTAGAAGACGGTGGGAATAAAATGAATGCTAGGAAAGCTAAGATGGGAGTTAAAAGTAATATCAGCTGCAACTGCTAGCATGCAGCTGCACCCAAATAATGGCTGAGGAAGGCCTCTTCCTGACATCAAACAGCTGTTCTGTCTCACAGAGAACAGGGCCATGTGGAGATCAGTGTCAGGTGGAATAAAACAGAACAGAAAGTGCTTTCGTTAAAACACAGGTGGCAAAAGCATCATTCAGAGCTGCTTATGCACAAGCCAAAAGCCTACTTTGTTCTATGGAACAGATATTTCAGCTTATCAAGGCTTTGTTGAAAATGCATGTACAGACACTTGCACCAATTGGAGTATGTCATTGCTACGGAGTTAGTTTGGAGGATTAGCATCCCTTTTGTTTCTCTAGCAGTGAGCAACAGCTATTTTGCAAAGCCATACCTACAAAATTATTTCTTCTTTCCATCCTTACTTCCTTGCTTCCACACTCCCTGTTGTGCTAGCAAGTTTTCTGGGAATGTCTTATGGTTCTTGGTGTGTCAGTAAGCTGAACAAGTATATGATTCTTTCTGCTTGAGGCCTTCAGATAGTTTTCTGTGAGCAGGTTACAGTTGAGAATGACCATGCTGTCTGGGCCCTAGCCTATAACCTGGGGGAGCCAGCTATCTCAGTTAGAAAATTTCATCAATGTAAAAGAGAAGGTTTTGGGGTGTTTTATAGCCAAAATTTAAGAATCATGGGTCACATGAGAAATGAGAAATACCATGGATTTATACAATACATAAGATTTTGGTTGTCTCCTGCACAGGAGCTAAGTTATGTCTGCAGTACATTGCAGTCAATTGGACTAGGGCACAGGCCAGAGCTCAACAGCCTCCTCAGTCCACGCCACTTAGATGTGGAGTGCCTGTAGCTCTGTGGATTTGCCAGCATTCGCATGGGAGCAAAGACTGTGTGCAAATACTGATCTTTTCTGAAAGACAGTTTTAAGTCTCCTTTAGGAAGGATACTATGACACATTATCTGCTCACATTGGCTGAACAATAAGAACGGATCTAGAATGGGTTATCATGCCTCCTCCCCACTGCACATGGGAGCTTGCACAGTGTAAGACAAGTTTGGGCTTAACCATATTTTCAGTCCTGCTGTAGCAATATTAGTAATGTTCTGAGTGTTACCCTGTACGCAGAGAGTGTGGAGTGAGAAAGTCCCATCTTTCTCTCCCCTGTGCCTTTGCTTGCTGTGGAGGGTTCTCTTTATGTTGGAAAGGATAATGTGTCTTTACGATCCTTTCTCCCTTTTTTCTCTCTAGAAAGATTTCATACAGAATGTTTCTTATGTGATGTAGGGAAGGCTGGACTTTTTGAGGGGAAGTATGATGCTTCCTGCTCTGAATAGTCTGCCAGTCTGATCTCTGTGCTACCTAGGCCAATAAAGTCAGCCGCTTTGCTCTTGTATATGTGCAGTTTTCCCATCCCAACAGCATCTGCTGCTGCTTGTCTGGAGCATTTTAAAACTGCTTATGATTCCTGGTACTAAGCAAAAAAGCTTTAGTTTGGGTGGGAATCTAGCTCACATACTGCTCACTAACCAAATATAAGAAGGTCTTTGGTCATTTGAGTATAACTTTGATAGCAGATAAGTATTTGGCCCAATATCTTCTCAGAGTATANTCTGGCTATCAATCATCATTACATTGTAAACTGCCAGGGTGAAAGAGGGCAAAGCTTTGAATTCAGAGCTGATGGAAGTTCTATGACCTGGGGGCTTTCTTAAGCTAAAGGCTAATTAACCATAAAAGAGTCAAAGGTCTGCAAGTCTAACACATTAAACGATATGCCTGCCTCTTTAGGTTCCATTGTATCAGTAAGCATTAATTCTGTTAAGTATGAACACGTCTAGGGCAATCATTGCTTTCTCCCACCCCTCCTTCTGCCTCCTTAATTTTATATCTTGGGATTTTCTCCATCTATGTGAAGTTAGGTGGAGCTTGTGAACCGTGCTCCTGCTGCAGAAAGTTCTGAGCAATGCAGGCTACATCTGGAAGAGGAATTCCTGACATTCTTTTTTCCTAATCAGCTTGGCCAAGCTAATCACATTAGCTTCAGAGAGTGTATTTGGTCATCGTAGTCCAGAATAAACAAGCTCCTAGTCTAAACAAGTGTGTTTGAGATTTCATAGACTGTGTGAGGCAGCAGTAAAACCACATGAATCTATATAATAAATCTATGGATAGCAGTATAAAATTGAGAGGTAAAGGTAACAATTGAAATTTAAAGGTAGAAATAGCACAATATGGGACAATGAAAATAGCAATGGTTAGACAGGTCTACATTCTGGAGAGTTTGAATGTTTTCTAAATAGTGTTTTGTTTCTTTAACAAAATCTTTTAGCCAGAAGGGAATA
>WAAD01002118.1:19467-31970 GCA_013389945.1 Fregata magnificens
AAAACTGCTAATTTATGAAACAATCTTCTATATGGCAGATACAGTTGACCATATACAATCATTCACAAAGAGATGGTAAAAATCTACCTGGTATGTCTTCTCTATGACCTTGCCATATTATCATACTCTGGTTTATATTTCCAGAAAATTACAGAAGCCAACAGACTTGCTGTCCTACTTGCCTCTTAGAAATGATTCTGACTTGTCAACCTTGTTCATGTTGCTTTATGCCAGACAAATTCCTAAGGACCCACTTCAGCAAAGCATTTAAGAATGTGCTGAAGTAAAATAAAAAGGTTGTTAGTAGTGAGAAATGTAAAGTAAATACCAAAGCAAGATAGTTCTGGAGTTTTGGGTTTGTTTTTTGTTTGTTCGTTTGGTTTTTTTAATACCTCAGTGCATCAAGATGCTTAAATAAAGATACATGGGATGTTATATTATGTTACTTCAGAATTGAAAAAAAAGGGTGAGAAAGTATAGCGAGATGTAGTCTTTGCATGGTAAAAGTTACGTACTGAAGCCGCAGAAAGATTCTACGTTAGCAGCAAGTTTATGCTAAGAAGGGATGTTTGAATGACCACATGAATGATTTGAAGGTACATTTATTGCATTCAGTGGGTGCAATCAATGTGTGTAATAGTGTAATAGGCATATTGTTAAAAGAGTAGTATTGTTATTTAAATAACTACAGTGCTAAATTTGATTACATATACCATTAGGCCTTATAAAGCATTTCATTGCTCTCAAATGAACTCCCATAGTTCCACTCGGTACAAATATGTAAACTTACAGGAGTCTCTTTAGTAGAAATATGCCACCTTCTGTGACTCCAGATGAACTTGAATTAACAGAGAGGTAAACTGCCTTTAAGACTGAAAGATGTAAATATCACATATGACAGGCCACTGCTTGCTCACTATAACTGTACATTCAGTAACATTGATTTAAATTATTCTTTTACAACATCTCTTGAACAAGTGAAGGAAGCTGAACCTAGCCACTCCTGGAAATACGTGAATTTACTAAATTCCAGTATCCCTTTGCCTTTGGCACATGCTATGGTGTATGCCACATGCTATGGTGTCTCATATATATGTGTATATCTAATTCACTCTAAAGCACATAGAAATAAGTGCCCTAGATAGCAAAGTGTGTGTGACATTTTAAAATTGTGCTATATGCTGAATTCATCACAATGACAGGTTCTCATTTTCACAAAATGTCAAGGATCAGAGCTTTGCATATGTTATAATGAAATACTATGTGGATAAGGGTTATGAATGCCAACTTTAAGCCCTGGCTAACTAAATTCTTGCCTGGTTTTTTGTTTAAGAATTTACTGGAGACCATGCTAATTAATTAGTATTTCTTTCTCATTTACTCTTACAGTTAGGTATTCATGGATACGCTTTTGCAATTACAAACAATGGATATATTTTAACTCATCCAGAACTTAGGCCTTTGGTAAGCATACTATTTACTGATCTATTTTATTTAGCTATATATGTTGCATTTGTTTTTCTTTTAGTGTGAATAATGTAATATTCATTAAAAAATTAAATACAACAGAACAGTTCCTTTACATTGCTTTATAACACATTATAATTCTCGGTAAATTTACCTATGGAAACAAAGGTTAGCATGAAAAAAAATCAAGGAAAATAAATATACAAGTTGTTTCTGCAAAAGATGCAGGCCTCCATTACTGCAAAATGGCAAAGCCAAAAATTGCTGTAATTATGTTCATTTTACATTGAAACGGAATGCTGGAATGCTCTATTGCTATGTAGTAACCCATATTTCTCAAGTTAAAGTGTTAAAGCTAATTTAATATAAGCACAGAAATGTCAATAAAGCGTATTCTTAAGCAAAATAGGGGCACAAGGGATTTTTGTACTAAAAGAGAAATAGCAGCAAATTTTACCTTTAGTTTCCCTTAACATCTTGTTTGCATTAATCACAGCAAGAAAAATAGAAGTGCCTGTTATGCAAATGTTTATCAACTTAACACCCTAGAGAACTGGCACATTCTTGGTTGCATCATTGTTTAGGAACAGCACTTGCAAGTGTTCCATCACTATCAACTCTTAGCAAAGTATCCGTATTAATAATTCCACTGCTGTATACACCTGGATGCCATATGTATTTCTCATGCAGGCACTTCAAGTAATGTCCAATTTCAACAATATTTTAGTAGGAAACAGAAATATTAATTGGATGGATGATTTCATATAAAGTTATTGAAAAGCATGATTTATTAAGTCATTAGCATATCTGATGTTTTCATTCAGCAAAACAATTTGTCTTTCTAAGATTTGGGCTAGGAATTATACACCTAATTAACATTTGTATTTGCACTTATTGTTTCCGTATTTATTTTTAACTGGAGTAGAGCTTGTGAAAAGTTCAACAGGGGGACTTCCATGGGTGAATGGAAAAATATTTTCTCAGTAACTTCACTGTAAAATGGACAGGCAATCTAAGAGCAAAGCAGACATTGTAGTATCTTGGAAGGCGTTTTAAAATAAATGGTTTAATTGTCATTTTTCTTCTAAGAATATCACCCATGATGCTGGATGGTAGAATTTTTACAACTGTGGAAAGGAAGACAATACCTGTAGAGAATTTGGCAAATTACTGACCAATAAGCAATACAATTCTCAGAAATGGCTCTTGCAAATTATCCTATGGGCTTTTTTACCATTCCAGTGGTGAGTCACTAAAGCTATATATCCAGGTATAGACAGTTCAGACCCCAGTCAGTTACATTAACATGCTCCAGTGACCGGTTTTTTTTTCACCTCTGCACTCCCCACAGATGATTTCCCATAATGATGAATTTGTATCTTCTTGTTTTATGGGAATTAGGATCTCTGCTACCCAATTATATAAATATTAGGGAGTAAAAAACTTCCAGCCTCAGTAGAAGCAGTTTACTCTGAAGGAAGATAGAAAACTCTAAGTCCATACGTAAGCATTTCACCCCTCTCTCAAAATGTGTTTTGTCTCTACAAGATATTACATACTTGAGAAGTATATAAGTGTAGGATTTATGAGATTGATTCACCACACCTAGACCCATCTAGTCCAGAATCCTATTTCCAGCAGTGTCCAACGCAAGATTGTTCCTGAGGAAGAGGCAGGAACTGAGTAAGAGGATGTGGAAAATCTTGCAGCAGTCACTATAACTTTTAAGAGTTTCAGATAGGCTTCTGCTAATAAACATTTGGTTCTGACATTTTAACATTAAGACTTATTAGAGTGGATACTTCTGTTATCCATACTAACATACTCATTGTTGTCAGTCTGCTTGACTTCTCATAGTAGTGATTTTTCATATTGTAACAATTTTATGCACAGTTTTTATTTTGAATTCGATTTTTAAATTGCATTAGAAGTAGTTTTTATATCATGAATATGGAAAGCAGAAGCTCCTGATCTATTTTTTCTTTTTCATTTCTTACTTTGTGTAATATTTGTGATTATCTCATTGAATGTTCTCATCACAATAAACAACCAATATTTTCAGTCTTGCTGTAATGTTTTTCTACTCTTACTTTTCTGCATTTTGGCATTTTGTTGTCATGTTCTTTGTATTTTTCTGACCTCTTATTTATGCATTCTTCCATGTTCTTTCCTCTTCTGACTGAGATTGCCCACTGAGCTTTATCTGGTAACCATAGCAGAGAAGAGGCAGTAATAGGGGCTGTACAAAACCTCCTTAGAGCACCTGGATTATATACAAATATTTTTAATGCACCTTCCGATCTCTTCTGCTGCATCTTCACTGCTTTGTTACCTCAGCTAGCTTGTCCATGTCAAGTGACTATTTGTGTAATTTTGCTTTTATCTCACATCCAGCTGCACCATAGATATAACCTAAAAATTGCTTAAAAGAGCCAGTTACAAGCACACTGCTAGATCTAAAATGTGACTGTCATAGCATTCTGTATCTCTTCCTACAATTTGCTATTTGAAAATTTATATTAGACTAGTTATGTTAATTCACCTCCATGGTTAAAATGCTGAAATAAATGTTGTTGTGCTTGAATGTGAACTTTCTTATCTTAAACTTTTTTTTTGTGGGAAATGCCAGCGTGGGGAGAAGTTGTCTTCAAAATTTTTAGCTGCTGCAATGGAAAATGTGAACAGGGGATTGTTTTTAGTTCCTGATTGGCCACCACCTTCAGAATATTTTTTCTTATCTCTGTATGTATTAAAATCCATGTGTTTTTTTTAATATCCCATTCTAAATTGGATAGAAATGCATTGTTTTGTATAGCATTCCCCACTTTTCACGACAGTAAAATCATGACTTGGTCTTGATTCCTAAAAATGCTTTTGAAATCTTCAGATATCACAGGTACATCTGACAGCCTATATTGGCAAGCCATAGGAATACATATTTGAAAGTTCCCCATCTACATCGCACGTTTGACAACACATGCATTTGCTGTACTGTCCCTTTTTCTTCTAGCAAATTACTTCCTTCAAAATTTTAGTATTTATCTGTTACAGAATAGATATTTTAATAAACAGAAGGTAATGAAATCCAGGAACAGTGGATAGCTTTAAGTTAGACTGACAAAGGGTGTTATCCTCTTTCCTTATTTCTGCCGTGGTGGCATGTTTTAATGAGGCAAAAGGTGGTTTTCTGTTACTATCCCTCATCCCAGTGTACATCTTGAAGGCACTTATTTCATTACCTTATACAACAGTCCCTCTTTTTTGAAATCAAAATATTGGGCAACAGCCCATAAGCTGTCAGCTACAGGGAACTCATTGTGATATATTCATGGTCTGTTAATTTCATTTTTTTGGAAGAGTAATTTTTACCTCTGGGTTCTGTCAGTAGTGCGTAATGGGATTCTTCTGTTGACTTCAGTGGAGTTTTTGAGAGTGAAGTGATTGCTGGCTTGGGCCCTTAGATTAATATTGCAGGTCGAATCCTGCTACCATTGTAACTAGTGGCAAAACATTCCTTGAAATTTGTGACAATAAGTATGTGAAAATAGGCACGTAGGACTGCAATTAGATAGTTCACCAAAGATATTATCTAAAATTATTTGGGTGGGTTAGAATTTACATTCAAGTTATATCGATTACTGACTTGATCCCCACTGGTTTATATTGCTGTTGTATTTTCCTTTGGTGAGGTAAAGCTAGAATATTACTAGACTCCCGAGTTACTAACCCCAGCGGCCATATCTGTCAGTTCTGAAGCTGACATACTGCTTTTTAAGGAACTGTCTTATGGGACACTGAGCAGACAGGCAGGAGAGCAAACAGTCGCTGAGGAAGGGTGCTTCCTGTTGCACCAGATTTTTATCTTATGCTGACCAGTATATTTAATCATTAAGCTAGCTACATTTTTGTGCTGATTATCCTATTGGGTTTATGTTTAAAAATGTTTTTCTTGGAGATTTCCTCTCTTGTTTCTTCTGCTTTTTTTGGAATAAACTTGGCTTTCAGTTAGGATGATTAGTTGCGTGCACATGAGCAGCTGGTGGGAGTAATTGAAGGGAGAAGGGGAAAGTACTTTCTAGATACTTAGAAGGTACTTGTAGAGGTTTATGACAGTTGCTGAAGTAGCACCCAGACTTCCAACTCAGTGCTGGCTGGAAGTTCTCATGGCTGACTGTTGCCATAGAGGGACCGGAAAGAACTTTCGGTGACGTTCTTCTCTAAAAGACATTACTAGACCGACGAGTCTTGACAAACAATTTAATAAATCATGATCATCAGGGAATAAGGAAACCCCTGCCACTTCCTTTTGGAGAATAAAAAGAGATGGCTTGTGAGGCCTTGCCAATCAAAGGATTGATTGTAAACTACCCGTACGTCGCACATACACAGAAACTCCGGTTTTACCTCCCCCCCTTTTGTTGCCCTTTTTTTCCCCAATCCGCCTCAGGCCGTGCCACCCCTTCCTCCCAGCGGTGACCGGCGGTCCGGTCCGTGAGCTTCCCCAGGCGCTGCCGACACGGTCCCGGAGCGGGCCCCCAAGNCGAGATGGCGCGGGAGGGGTCCGCAGTGCAGGATACGCTGTTGGGGTCCAGAAACTCAGCTCAGCTGGAATTTAAACGAAAAAATGCCCTTGTCATCTTTCTGCTGTATTGCAAAGCCTTTGGTTTTGTTTGGGGTTTTTTTTTGTTTGTTTTCTGTTATTACGTCGTGGATGAGTACGCTTTAAATGTTTTCACACGTTATACCCTTTTTAGGGTGCATTTCCTATCAAAAATACTCCAGAGGTGACTCAAGAAACTATAGCCGATGATAATGATATTTCAATTTTTTTAATGTTGCTGTATCAGAATGCTCCTATATGCTGCATTTTGATTCAAAGTCTATATTTTTACAGAGTAGTATTTTATTTTCCCCAAGAGAATATTTTAAATTGTGTGATGTAATTTTGAATTTTATATTTAGTTCAAAACCACAACTTACTGTTCAGAAAAAAATGAATTGTCTGGGAGTTCAAAAGTGAATTTTGAGATTTTCAAGGCAGTAACTTGGTTTCTGAGGCTCCTTACACATGCTTGGAATGTGTACATGAGGACAAAGTTTTTCTCAGCAACAGTTATGTCAGCTTTAATTGCTTGCTTTTTCGGTATGCTGTTAGCACTTGCAGTGTGCTAGGTGTTACTCCAGTATATTTTAAAATGCAAAATATGTCATGGTGATGTTACAGTTTGCCAAAGAAATGAGCTTACTGAATGTAAAGGAAGAGTAATAAGTGATATATACTTTTTACATACACTTAAAAACAACCACCATATTAATTGTGGCTGATTGCTCATTACTGTAACTGTCATTGTGTAGTCTGTTAAATGTTGGTGCCAGAGGAAAACTGCTTTCTTAGGAAAGTGTAGTGGGATTACAGAAAATTAAGGAATGCCACTGAAAGATTCATGTCTGCCATAGTCACAGATTGACACCTTTGTGAATCTTCTCTGGTGTTAGGGGTTTGTCCTGTTGCCTCTCAGTCCTAATATTTCTGTGGCTTCCAATGAATAATAGCAAGATTGCTAGTAGATTTTGTGACGTCTCTGGCTTTTTTGATTCATAGTTGGCAATGGAATTTGTATTTTTGTTCAGGGAGTAAAGAGGGATTTTGTTTTCAGTAATTATTGGGTTCATTTAGGGTAGAATACTCGAAGTTCCTGAACAAGGAGCTCAAGTTCCTTAATTAAAGAAAATATGCATTTAAAGACAAATGCATATGTTATGGAATCAAATTGCATCTTTTATTCAGATTCTACCATTTTTTTGATAAATGTAAGATTAAGAATGTGTTATGACTTATGAATTAAGCTAATAACATCCATGATGACTAAGGATTTTGTAATATTTCTGAGTTAAACCAAAATCCTCTGTCTCTCTGAGAAGATCGAGGCATCTATTCAAACTCTCAGTATAAACTCGGGAAGGCAAGTAATGGTGATTTTTCAAATGGCTATGTGTGAATGCTCTTTTTATCGCTGTAAACCAATTCAGTTGATACATGGCTTTCTTTAAAATGATGTACATCTTTATTTAATATGATCAGTCTTAACAGGGAAAGTTACACATAGAAATCAAAGCCCGTGTATATATCACAATACCCTCAACGAAATATATTGGTGGTTTAGCTGCCTGAGTAAGTCACCATTTTAAACTTAGAATGTTGACTGTCATGATATATCGTATTAAGCTAAAGGACCTGGAGTATTTAAAGATTGCTAGATCAGTATTAAGTCTTTTGTAGCTGTAAATTCTGGGAAAATTTGTTTCTCCTAATATAGAAAAACAGAGAAAACCAAGTCTCAGGGGAAACATTAATGCCCCACTTAAGCAGTGTTAGCCTTTCATAAGCAGCAAATCTCATTTCTCTCTGGGGAGTCCTGCCTGGAAAGTAAGATAACCTACACTTACCCTTGCTTTATTCAGCGACTCCATAAAACTCTACAGCTGTAGCTGACAGCAGAATATTTAAATGATTTGAACAGTGTAAATGCCTCACGTTCATTTAAATAACTGAAGAATTCAATCACTTGAATGCCAATGATTATTCCTATTGGAGTTTACATTTCAAAAAAGACAGCCCATCTGAATCCCTGTGAGAGCATTAAATTGCTATCTAATTAGAAGTGCAAAATTACATATATTTAAAAGATAATTAAAGGTTTGAAGGCTGTTGAATAACTGGTTGTACATATAAATGAATCACTGAAAATTTGTTAGCAATATGTGACGCTTTCTTTTATTCTTTGCTTTCAGCTTTGAAGTTAGGTATAACCGAGCTCATGGGTTTAAGTCTGGTAGTATTAAGATAAAGGCAGATGTTTTTAATTATTTCTACTCAAACCCCAAATAATTATAAGCAGCTGCCAGTTTTACATAATCCCAAATGATAAGGTCCTGAGAATGCAAATAAAATCCTAAAGAGAGAGGGCTTGTTTTTTTCAGTGGCCTAAATCACACACATGTCGCATTGCTAATCAACTGCAATCCACCTGAAAATGTGAGCTCAGCTGATGTACTCTGTCCAGTCTGTAGGTGTGTGATTTAAAGCTGCTTTTGTATTTGCTTTTACCTCCCCCTTTATATTTCCATATTTTGTTTCATCAATTTAAACATTACTGCACCATTTGTAATGCAAACACATTATGAGTGTAAGTAGACAGAGTAATTTAAATACACGTGGTATGAGAATTATTTTCTTCTATTACTTTGCTACAGGATCCTTCTGTGTACATGGTACATCTAATTGTTCCTACTTTTGCCTCTGCCTGAAAGCTTAGAATTGCGTTATTCTCTTTTCCCCAGCAAATGACATGGCTCCTGTTGTCAGCTTTTCTCTGCAGTATTTCTGCAAATTTTATAGTGTGGCAGTTTTTCACTGCCATCTGGCATGAAAAATCAGTCCAAATTAACTGTTTTTTACTGCCAACCATAACCTAGGAACTTCTGGATTAACATCTTAAATAATAGGCTTGTCATGAAAGTCTCTCTTTGGAAAGGGAAATTGTTCTTCCTATTTTCCTAAGAAAATCAAGATGTTACCTTTTTCAATATTAAAATAAGGAGCTTTGTATAGAAAGCAACTTTGGCTTTGATTGGACACCTATGAGTGTTTTACAAATTCCAGATTAAGTGCAGATCAATAAAAGATCATTTGAGGCTGCAAACTAGATGCAAATCATGAAATAAAAGTATCACAAAAGACAAATCAGGATCATGTGAGCAGGAATAATAATCCAAATGAAATAAAGATCTTAAAAGCCAAGCAGTAGTGATTTACATTGAGATAGGATGCTGCTTCACATGTATCCCCAGGCAGAATGTTTTGGAGCTATGTAGCGCATGGTGAATGAAAGCTCAGTCACTGCGGGTGATGTTATATAAACAGGTGAAGCAGTGAAGGGAGTTTTTCACTACCTTTTTCTTTTTTTTTTTTTTAAATGTCAGAGTATAAATCAGTCTATTGAAGTGATCTCTTCTGCTGCCTTCTCAAGACCTTCCACTGTATCTTCCATTGTCTTGTCTTTGTCCCATAGGATTTAAACTCTAAGCATTTTATGATAGAAGCATTATTTTATTAATGGACTAATGTTGAAGGACTTAATCCATATTTAAAGGAATTTGCAATTTGGAATGACTACAATCCTTGCTGAAAAATAGGAAGGAACTGCCCCCCTCCCCTTCTTTTCTGTGCACGTTTACATAGCAGAGTGGCATGGCTCCTTTTGGGCATGGCTCACTCAGGGATGTAGTCCCCTCTGCAGCCAGGAAAGGAAGCAGCAGTATACTCCTGCCTTATTCTACGCAAAGAAGACACATTTGAAGGACTGGTGACAGAAACAGATGATTCTGCTCCCAAAGTTGGTGTAAACCGAGCTTTCCCCTTGCACAGTCACCTCAATAAGGAATAGTGTGACTCAGTAGCAATTTGGGCTAGGATGGATAGCTGGTAAAGGTCTCAGTATCAGCCATTACATTGACCATGTAAAGTCAGGTTCAACGCAGCTTCCATTCAAACAGCTGCAGTCCTTGCATTGTGTCAATCAGAGCTACACTAGACAATAAGTGGTAACATTAGTGTCCAGAATTTTAGAGAAGGGAGGTAACTGAATAACTGGCTAGACTAGGGAATTGCAATAATGACAGTGTATTCAGTCTGTGTCCCTTCGTTTAAAACTGTATGGAAGAGTGTGTAATTTTAGTTAATGATGCTTTTCCTCTGATACTTGTTCATTCAACCTTTCCTGTCAAACTTTGTAGACAAGAATACCTTTACAGGATGGCTTAATGTAAGTTACAGTTATACATGCAATTGTATTGTGTATTTAATTATGCAGAATTCAAGCTTAGCAAAACATATTTGCATATGTTCAAGTTTGTCTCCTCTAAACAAAAAATTGGGATCATTCTCAAATCCTGTTTAGGCTGATACGTTATGCTAATTTTCAAGTACTAATCCAAAAAGATGAAACTTAATCGATTGATGCTACGTTTTAAAAATTGGAGCTTTTTTAATTTCCTGATTCCTTGCTTTTGCAGATAGGATAGTAGTTTGGCAAGGAAGAGTTTTCCCTTGAAATTATTTTACCTCTCTAGCTTTTGGTTGTTGCTTAGTAGATACTTTCTTGCTATAATAATTTCTCACAGATGATTCCGCAAGTGTGGCTAAGCAAGTTCGCTAAAATCTATTGACGCTTTCAGGGCTGCTATCACAGCAACTTACTCTCTCTTACCTCCCCATTATCCAGATGGAGCACGTCTGAGAAATTCCAGTCACCTTAGACCCAAGCCTTGCAGCTGTTAAGATGTAGCTTGCTCCCTCCGTGATCAGATTGCTACACTCTGACTTTATAAACACGTGGCAGGTCATATTCAATGCAGATGGTTTGGGACTGCTCGTGTTTAAAAAAAAAAAAAATAAAAAAAAATCAAAGCAAAGAGTTTAATAATGGCACATTTGATGGTTGTATATGGGGTGGTGAAAAAATGTGATTCAGTCTTTAAACAGTACACGTCACATGTTGTTTGAATCATCCAGTGCTATCAGAGTTTGGCCAAGCCTCGGATAAAAGATATTGAGTAAGATAAAGCTCATTCTGATTACCAAACAAAATAATTTCCTGTGTTCTTTCCACAAACAAAAATATGTTGGAGCTATCATGTAGTTTTGAGCAGACTAAAAGATTCTTGTATTGCAGTCCAGATATTTAAAAATTTTCAGTATCTTTCCCNTGGGTCCCTTAATAATTTGTTTCAATGCTTTATAGTAATCTTGCAGATGGGATTGGCTTCAGCCTTCAACCAGTATTTTATACTTCACCCAGGAGTCTCAGAGATAAAAAGTTAGATTAGGTTTGCTACCAGAGAAAAGGATATAGATGAATGCCATTTTTAAAAGCTGGTGAATTGCTTCTGTGTCCATGAATAACTTTTACTATGAAATTAGTTAAGCAATAAAACTAGAAAGAAGCTAGAGAAGAATGGCCAATTGAACAGTGGTGTTATGAAGTATTTTATATTTGATCTACTTGCATTTATGTTTTAGGCCCTAGTTACATAAGCATAAAGATATGTAAATTTCCCGCTGGGAATAAGGTAATATCTTCATGAAGGTTAGGTTTGTAAGCAAAGTTACCCAGATGTACAAATAATTGCTATTTTTTGGTATCCTGTCCTTGCTGGAAGTTGGTTTTCGTTTTCTCTACCATCCTTTTCTGAACTATAATGTAAATCTACTCTTCACTTATTGAATTCCTGTGTAGGCAATTAAATGTTAGCCCCTACAGTGTAAGAGCTGAATGAGGGGTTAGGCATCTCAATACTTTATTAGTTCCTGTCCTAAATATGTTTAAGAGCTGCACTTCCAGTTCCTTCAAGTGCTTATAGAGCCTAACCCTTGCTTGAGCGTTGGGATTTTGGCTTTGCCTCTGCTTACCTGAATTTTTAAGACATGAATGCTTCCAATTCTGGCTTTGCTGCAGAACTTTGAATGTTTTATCCAGCTCTTCATTTGATTGCTTTTGGATTTTGTTTTTGCTCTTAGAGTGCAAGTGTGGAATCTGTATGATTAAAATAAATACAAACCCCATAACCAATATGATGCAAACGGTTTGTCTTATGTTTGAAGCCTGCTTCTGCTGTAGACACACAAGATCAACTCCTATTGTCATAAGTAAGAATTTGCACATGTGTCTGAGAATGCAGTATAGCCCAGAAGCTCTTCAACATCTGTGAGTAAGGATGTAATTAAACATTGGAACCAGTACAGGAGCTCTTTGCTCTACTCAAATGATCCCAGCTAACTTCTATGTAACACTTTTCAGCTCTCAGTATTTCAGAGCTTGACTGTAACCATTTCTGTACTAGAATGACTAAGTTGGATCAAAGATTTGCTTGGTTAATTGGTGCAGCCATGGAGAGTAGACATAGTTACTCCCTGTAAAGATTAAAGATAATATTGATATAGCTGCAGCCATAATGAAAGGCTTGCAAAACATAGC
>WAAD01002122.1:1930-39669 GCA_013389945.1 Fregata magnificens
TAAGAAACCAAAACAGTCACCCTGGGAAGCAGCAGTAGACCCCTCCAAAAGCTGATCCTACCAAACCATACAGGCTTTGCATAAACCCCAATTCCAACTGCACTGATCCTGCAGCTGAATGGAGGACCTTCAGCCAGTTCAGTTGGAGGTCTTCATCTTTGGCAGAGCAGACTTTCCATACAGGAGAAAGTTTTCTCGGCCTCTTAACAGCTCTCCAGGAGGAAAGACTGCTGATGCACAGCTGGAGTACCAGATGCTAAAGCTCCTGAGAGGAGATCTCACATGCAGTTTAAGCACTAAAAACATTTAGTAGGTAGGACAAAGGATGGAAATACCTTCCTGTGCCTTGAAAAAAATCAGCTCCTTGAAAACTGAGCTGGGAGGAGACAGTGATGTCCATTTCTCTCAAAATCATAACCATGACAGCGCTGGACTCAGACTGAACTGGAAGTCAGAATATCTTAGAAGTTTAGTAATACTGGAAGGGAAAGATAATCCAGCGAGAATCACAAACTGGTCCTCAAGGTCCTAAGATACTCACTGGAAGAGAAGCATCAGGTTTCAAGAAGCTCTTACGCCCCCACCCTCTCAGTGCCTCACCAGAAGTTTGTCACTTATCTCAGACTAGCACTCCAGTACACAGGGAAGAGCCCACTAGCTCTCCTGAAAGGGCTATCTGGGAAGCTATAAACCAAATCTAGACAGAAACTCTCTGAAAGAGTAATTTAATTCACAAAGTATTCCAAAGATTATTGTATGGTTTTTGAATATGATCAGTGTAGCTAAAGGAAGCATGGCTCGTTAGAACTGTTTACATTTTTTTCTCCAAGTTTCAAAGGACTACTAAGTGAGAAGGTGAACAGCATCTTACCAAGACTCAAGAACAGGCTAAGAGATAAGAAACAGTATTTGTATAAATGACCAAATCTAATTGTGGCAGAAGGTTAGCAGTGCCACACCGCAAGGGACCATGCAGTTTCTTCCCCTCTCTAACCACCTGTGTGTATATTCAGGATGCTGGCTGGCAGACCACATCTGGCTGGGGAAGGACATTTTTCTGTCCAGTTCCTTCTTGTAACACAAGGAAAACGTCTGCATTGACAGTGTAACCCAACGCATGTTGGTCAGACAGATCAAAGCTCAGTTTCCTCAAGTTGCTGTGTGAGTCTCCTCAGCAAATGAAAAGTAAAGGAAAAATTCCATGGAACCATCGGGCCTTCTAGTAAAATGGTGGTTATGAAAAATACTTTAGCTCCTATGTTTTTGAATTGTGTATTTGTAAAAACATTCAATTAATCTTTAACCCACAGAATTATCCACACCTCTTGAAAAAACTAAGTTACAATTAATGAATACATACAGGCACGGGAGCATTTAATTAATGGTCTGGAAGAAGATGAACAGTAGGCAGTGATATCTTTAACAAAATAATATTTATATTATCCAAAAGGAAGCCAGGGAATTTCAGACAGATTCAACCAAGCGAGGTTGCTGGGCAGTGCAACAGCAGACAAGGCTTGATGCACAAACGCCAAGTAAAATACAAAAGCAAACAGTCTTGTTGCAGAAGGTTTCGGTTAGGCACTCCTTGAGGAAAGACTTCCAGCTTCCCTGGAAGAGTTCAGTGGGGACCTCCGCTCAATCACAGCTTTAATAAACAAAATAAACATCGCTGACAAGACATTTGACTACAAGGAAGAATAACTAATGCAAACAGTTGTTGTGTAATAGCAATGGCAAAGCCTCAGTCTGGAATACATTTTGCAGTACTGAAGCCACTGCCTCTGAATAAAGACCAGTGAAAGACCAGTCAGACCCACTGAAAAAGGGTAGAGTTCAGAGTCCGACAGACTGATGGGGAGAAGAATTTCATAAGAGACTTACAAAGCAATTGCTACCCACAAAGGCAGAAAGAGAGATTATAGGAAGTATAACACAACAGTTATTGCAGGGAAGATACAGCGCGTGGCAAAGTATACAAAAAATATTTGATCTTTTATATAATTTGCTTTATCAACACAAGGTATCTTAAAGCAAAGAACTTCAAAATTCTCTGAAAGGCAACACCTTTACACAGACAAGAACATCCAGAGCAATAAATAGGTAATACTTAAAGGGATCTCAAGTGTGATGCCCAGATCACATCCAAATTCCAGACTCTCCAACAAAGCCATCTCCACAGCTCCCTGCAGGCAATCTGATGAATATGACTGCTGCTTTCAGCTCCAAGGATGGCTTCAGGCACATACAGAATTCAAAGGACTACACCGTTTACATCTGCAAAAAGTGCCCCCAGTTCCATGTGTGTTTAGTAAAGGTCTTCCCTGCTTAAGTATTACAGTAGTTTCCCCTGAAAAAAGGACTGAAGCCAAATATTTTTTCCCTTGCAGGAGTTTTCTAAAGAAGTGAGAGGCATCACAGCCCTCAAAAAAGTGCTCCTTCCCCAGGATCTCACAGCACCTTTCTCCCATTTGAAATACAGAACTACAGAGCAGCAAAGCAGTAGCAGCCATTCCCAAACCTCAGGTGCTGGGTTTTTGGTTTTGTTTTTAATAGATCTACTGTATCTTGGGCAATGTCAAATGCCATCCAAGATATCATAAAATTTAAGAGCTTAATATAGAATGTGAACAATTGAAGACGAATCTACAACTGTAGTGAGCAGAGTAAAATCTGTGTTTACTTAAGGCTAACATGGTGGAGAAAAGAGTTTAATTTCATAACCACACTGGGAAGCATGTAGTGGAACTAATGGGCTTTTACAAGGGATTTTACAACCCCCAAATACAAAACTCTGGGCTTTAAGAGACTTACGCACTCCCTGATCCATTAAATACTGCCCTGAATCACTCCCCATAGACTACTGGGTAGAGAGGGCAATCCTGACAGAGCTCTTCAGTGGCAGTAGTACAAACGCACAGAACAAAATTCATTAAAAATGATTAGTGATGCACTAATGACAGACTGGTTTAATGTGGTGGTGGTAGGTGAAATGACTGCGGAGAGCAGCAGGACAGAGGAGTAACCAAAAGGAAATACACATCACCAAGCTACTCTCCATTTTGCCCTTCTCTTTACCTCCTCTGGAAAATCCAGTGAATCAGGGAAATACCCAAGAAGTGAAAAGATCTGCAAGGCAAAAATGTAACAGTTGGAGCCAAACCTTACAATAAAAGCTTCATATTCTCAAGCTATCTCAGCAACGCATCTTTAGTAATTATCCAAAGACAAATCACCTCATTCTAAGTAGAAGGGAAGGGACAGAAACTGCCAGAAACAAGTCAGCTGCAGATAAAACAACTGTTAGCTATTAGCCTGGTCTCACAGCACACATCGACCAACCCACCCTCACCAGCGTGGTCTAGCCTATTTTGTTTTAGTGCCAAACACGTGCAAGATGTACTGAAAACTTAAAGACAGCTCCACAAGAGATTATTTGGCACATTTGATCGCAATGAGGATTTCCCGGCCTGGAAAGTCACCAAAGGCGCAAGGGAAGAGGCAGCAGCATGGTCTAAATTGGATACTGTCATTCTGTCATCGGATCAGTTCAGCTGTTAACACCTCAGGTGTTTTATTACAGCTACCTCCTAACCAAGGCTTGCTGTTGGGAAATGGAAAGCAGCATGAAACAAACAAGAGGTTGTGGCAGGTGTTCCAGAATCCATATGGGATAAAGTACTAACTAATGGTGTAACTTTCAATGCCTGCGAAATCAATCTGCTCTGCACAACACTAGAATCAAGTGCCACAAGAGAAACAAACAACATCCAGGATAAAGTTTATGTCCGATGCTTCAAATCATTTGTACACTCAAACTTGGAGCTGCCAGGTCTGGAGCCTGCCACATGCTCCCTGCTCCCTTTGTATCTGCCAGTTCAAACATGAAGGAAGAAAAAGAATCATAATCCCTCTTGGCCTCTTTCAGAGAGCTGTCTCTTGGAGATACTACTGTAGTGACAGCAAATCACCAGCCAACTCGCCAAGTCTGGTGTAGACAGATCTCAGCCAGTACCAAAGAGGCTACTATGTTTTTTAATAAAGCCTGGAAAGGCACCAGAAAGTCTACCATTGCTGCACCACTGGGAAAGATGGTTGCACTTCTCATGGGAGTCTGACCCAGTCTCCCTGTGCTAATACAAAGGTAAAGACTGCTCTTTGCATGTATGTGTGCGCATGCCAATCAGAATCAGAAAAGAGTGCAACCCCAACAGCGCAGTCTGGCAGGTAATAATCAATACACTATAGAAAGTAGCAAGGATGTATATTCCGTCATTTAGGAGACTGCCATGTTCAACGTTTATGATCCATGTCATCTAGCATCAGAGTTAGTTCCTCTACATTTCAAGCCTCTAAGTATTCCAGCAAGGCCATTGTTTTTGAACACTAAGTTAGCATGACTTGTTATTGTATACTTTGTGATACAGAAGCTGAGGAAAGTGGTATCTGGCAAAGAAAGTTTTAAAAAACAAAATACCAGAGCATACGATCTTACATAAAAATGTTAAACATTAGCCTTTTGATGTTTATCCTCCCTTCTTAGCAAAGAAAAAAGTCACATCTGCCCAGAGTTTAAGGCTGGGATTTTCAAAGAAAACCAAGGTAGGGAGCAAATATTACTCTCATTAAATAGGAATTGAACCCTTAACTCCCCCCTTTGAAAATTCCTGCCTAAAGCTCTGCAGAAAAAGTAACCCTTGTGCTAGTGTTTAAGAGCATATGACCAAGCTAATAGCTATTTTAATTAAAAAGCACAGCCCTGCTGCCTGAAGAGCTTTTCTGCTCAAGACAAACATTTGCTTCTTACGCTACCTCTCAATGCTGGGTTATTTGGTGGAGTCAGCTGTTAGCACACTGTGCTTCCCCTGAGACAAAGTCCCCCTAGATTTTAAAATATACAGTTCACCAGAGCCCCCTTTTCAGGAGGAAACAAAGCCTAAATAAATATAACTGCCATAGGAGTCTCACCTTCCCAGCCACAGGGGTAGAAATAATGAAAAGGCGGCAAGCAGGCCAAGCCTGCAACTGAAGCACTGTAATGTAGGTCTTCCAAAACCCACTTGAGCACGGACATAGTGTGTCCCCAAACCCAGAGACTCATCCCACAACTCATGCAGCACTTCAGGATCAAACCATGCAAAGCACTTAACTCCATGGAGGATACAAATCTTAATCTCTTCTGTGCGCCATTCCTGAAAGGTGATTTGGGCCAAACACAGATTCATGATGATCCTCTGAAACACTGCCCACTTTCCACAGTGAAGTAGGAGTCCTCCTCAGCCAAGAAAAACAAAAGCATTTACAGCATTTTATATTGTTAATCCCTTTAGTACCCAGATTCTCAAGCTGCGTAGGTTAGATCAACAGAGTAAACAGGTGCATTTTAAACAAAGTTTTGTTTCTTTATATGAATTGTAGTCTGGAACGACTGAGCTGCCTTTAAATCCTTAGATGGTTTCACCATGTCCTGTGGAAAGACACCCTAAACTTCCACACAACTTTACAGCCCCAGACTGCCATGACTTCCTCTGCATCTGCTCACCCATGAGACTGCTCTGTGAATTTTAATTCCTGATCCCAGACAAGGAAAAAAAAAAAGAAAAAAAAAGAAAAAAAAGCAGCTGGACAGGATTTTTTACTAGATTAGTGAGTTAAAGTGGCATACTCCAACAAATATCAGAGCCAGCTCAGAGGAAGGGGAAGGGTGGCTGGGAGCAGGCAGAGAAGGCAAAAGACACCTTCCTCCTCAGACCACAGTGAGCCCATCAGGCTGGTTCAACTGCTGCAGAACAGTACCATAAAGCAGAGTCTTCACATGGCACAAACATTAGCCAGGACTTTTGGTTAGTCTTGGCTCAAATCACACTTAAACCACACCAAATTCTCTGGCCTGCCATGCACAGAGGAACAGACTTCAGTCTTTCACAAAAAAATCCTTATATATTTCCAAGAAAAGGTGAGCTTTGTTACACATCTGCAACATTGTGCCTTGAAAGGACCCAGCAAACGCTGGTTCTGACAAACGATTTAGCCTGGGACAAGATAAAGTCATCCTTAAACAAACCAGTTAACATTCAGCAACAGGAAAGATCCGGGGCAGTTTCACCAAAACACATCCAAGATTGTCTTGCCAGTTACAAATTTATGAGGTTGACAATCACTATACCCATATGAAATATGAGAACTTTGAAGGTGACAAAAACATTAGTGACAGCAGGAATTTCTTGTTATTGTTTCTGA
The DNA here is from genome assembly GCA_013389945.1 of Fregata magnificens. NCBI lineage: Eukaryota > Metazoa > Chordata > Aves > Suliformes > Fregatidae > Fregata > Fregata magnificens. The sequence continues at coordinate 8,171 of WAAD01002122.1, forward strand.
AAGGCAAGATTTTATCTTTCCAGAAAAAGCAGCAAAATGAGAAAGAGAAGGCACACACTTCAAAAAAAAGGAGCAGTGAGCTCTGTTTGAGGGCAGGAAATTAGAACAAAAGCAAACAGTCTCTCAAAAACTAGATTCTAGTAGCAAGCAGAAAAAATATTTTTTAAAAAATGCATAGTTATGTAGTCCAGCCTACCACCTGTCAGGGAATTACAAGAGGCAGATGGTTACCAAAACGAATTGGGACAGATTCTGTTTCAGTAAAGGATGCTTCAATATTACTTTACACAAAACTATTCATCGGATGCAGTACAGCGTCTTGATTTTTCTAGCAAGGAACGGGACTGGTTTCTCTATGCCATGAAGTACAAACTGTATTAACAAATGTGCTAGGTCATCATCTACAGCACGAAGATTAAATAAAGACTAAAACTGCAAACAGATCAATTTAAACTTCTCCAAGGTTACTTGACAAGTAAGTATTTGAAAGAAGAGACTGCAGAAGAACTGTTATGAAGACAGCACATCTACACTGTTAAGTATTTTTAGAAAATTTAACATCCTTTCATTTTTGTCTGACATTTACTTAGACAGGTGTGTCTGGGCCTTTTTTTTTTTTTTTTTTTTTTTAAGCTGCACACAGTGTCCTCTAACTTCAAGGTCTCATTGGAAGCTTTTGATTTCCTAAAGTTTTCATTCTCACAGCTCCACACTGTTGGGCTATAGGCATTTATCAGGACAGACTCCAAAAGAGTTGTTTGCTCAGCTCTCTCCACTTACCTTAGAGATGATTTACAATGATATAAACCATGTTTGTGCAAAGGATGGACCTGCACTTATACAACATTTCCTTATTGCTGAGTAACTCACTTTTTATTGTAGTTTACTCCTGTCAGCATCAGCTGCAGTTTAATCTTGAAAAAAACCATCTCTCACTCCAAACTATTCTAGCAGTCCTCCATCCACAATATTTTGTGCCCTGCCTTAGCATCACACCTCATGTCTCCAAGCTGGACATGTACTGTTATCCTGCACCTTCTTGGTCTCTAACTGAAGATGCAGGAAAGGGATTGAAGTCGATTCAGAGAAACAAGCTTCTTTTAAGAAAACACTACTGAGATGCCAGAGCAGGGTCACTGCTGGGCTGAGCTGCAGGACCACATTAGAACAAGAGGCACTCAGGTGGCTTGCAAGACCTTTGTCTACTCGCGCCACATGGCTGCATTCACTGTGGAGCTGGACAGGATTTCGGGGCATCACGGGACATCACTTACACACACATTTATTGGGCAAAAGGAATATTACAGATACAATAAATGAATTCTTAAAGGCCAGCTGGCCAAGAGCTTTTCACCGCAGAGGCTTTCAAGCAAAGCAACATAGCGAAGGCCCCAAACGCAGCCTTCCATTGCCATCATGAGCCTTCAGCCTCCAGAGACACTCAGATCAGCAGTTACGCTGCAGAGGAATGGCTATCACTAAAGCATCCTGTGGATGCACAGAGATACTGCCCTACATGTGTCAAACATATGCCAATATGAACATGCATAGCTACTTCTGAAGTTACTCATGTTTTAGTTTGAGCACTGAAACTGGCACTGTTCATTTCAGACAAGACAGTTCAGTTCCCCAAAGGCTCTAACGTTCATTGTTCAAACAGCCAAGCTGCTGTTTCCTAAACGGTGAGACCAGTTTTAGTTCCAAACTGACCTGATTCTTGAAGTCTAGAAAGTCAATGGCCTTGAGAAGCCATAATCTAAAACCACTGCTGCACTGATAGCCTTAACTTCACCACAAGCAAAGGAAATTCTCAGAAAGCCCATTCCATTAGATTGTTTTAGAAAGCCATGGGAACGTAAGGCTTGGGGAGTTCCTCTCTCTTTTCAGGGTTTCACCGAAGGGAAGCATCCTTCATGCACACAAGGTTTTCTGGAGAGACTGTCCACACAGAAGAAAGATGGCAGAAGACTAGGCCACAACACGGGTCCAATGATTTTTCCCAATGCTAGTCAGAGCCCATAAGAGGTTCAGAGAGGGAACCACCACAACTGCATTGCAGAGAACTTCAGTAGTTAATCAGAGAGACAATCTACCACAAAACCAAAGAGAATCACAGCTTATTACCACCAAGGTCTCTTCCAGGTGAGTTGCAGAAGTCATCCCTAGTTGACAGCAGTCATCCACCCAAATCCTGTAAGCCAAGCTAAGTTTACAATGCCTCTACAAAGCAAAATAATCCCTTGTAGATTATATACTCACACTGTACACACTCACGATCCATCATATCCTCTATGCTTCAGGAATAAGCCTGAAATTAATTTACTACTGACAGACACTAGAAGCCATAACAAGGTTTATAATTTCTGCAGCGTAGAGCAAGATTTTAGGGGTCACTGAAGGGTTGTTGGCTCCACACCCAAGCTCTCTGTGTTTTCCTTTGCAGGTTTCACTTTCTGCAGGCTTTAAGGACATGTAGACAGAGAAGCAGTATAAAAGCAAGGGTACTTGCTCATTAAGGAGAAGACTCATTTTATCCTACTTACACCTAGTTTCAAAGAGCTATGCAAGCAGTGGTGCATTTCACTCTTATGTGGTTTTAACTTCATGTAAGAATATGTATTTTTTTAAAGTTAATGAGGGTTCTTAACTGGCAGCCTCCTTTGCAGTTAATGACAACTGGTATACAAGGAGAATGATGCTCTCTGAGGAAAAAAGCTAGAACATGAAACCTCTGGTCTCTAGTAGTCAAACTCTTCACAGTGCATTTGTCTGAACTACCAATCACTACAGATGTTCTGGTTTCAAACATAGTATTTTCTAGATACAGAGAAAAATGTGCTAAAGGTTTTTCAGAACCTGAGGAGCTAGTTCAAGCCTAGTTCCAAAACAAGTATCCCAACCTACTTTATGAAAGGAGAAATGCAAATTGAGTCCATACCTCAGTTTTCCAGTTCTAGGTCTGGTTTTTTACCTATGATTTTGAAAGAAGGGCAAAACTATACTCATCTGAAAAAGTGTACCAGCTAAGAATGACTAGTATGACTCAAAAAAAACCAACCCAAACCAGAGGTATTTGTTTATTTTTGAGGTATGGAGATATTTTGTGACTAAAGCTGACACTGAATTTCCTGTAAGCTGCTTCCTCACATCATGCATAACACTTTCTTGAAATTCACACTTTTTCCCCCTACAGACTCAGAGTAAAGCAGACTCATTTATGAAGCAAAAGTAGCTTTGCTAGTCAGAGAACTGCAGATAAAAATCAGTAACAGCAGGAAAATAATAGTAGCAAAAACATAAGCTTCCCACACATACGCTTCTTCTCTCCCCTCCCTTTCTCCCACCTATGCCTTCTCTCAGATTTGCCCTGTTCTTCAGCAGCATTACTATCATCTACATGGGGATTGTTATCCCAGATTAAAAATACCCCCAAGATGTATCAGCAAAGCACCATTAATGCACACATCTGTAATAGCCAAGCCATGCTTTGTAATTTTGTAAAAACACATATCCTCTTATAAAGCAATCCATACAAGCAGAAGTGCAACTCTGATAGTTGCACTGCATTGAGGCTCAGGAATCACGGTACCTGTCTGTCAAACCCATGTGCACATAAGCCTGTAATACTGCCTGGCGCAATGGGAAATTGCCCTCCGTTGTGGTGGCTTTGATGCAAACAATTTTCTTTCAAGGGTTTCACTGACATCTGCCCCCCAGACTGCAGAACAAGTCACAGATGCAAGCTGCATTCAGCCATATACAGCTCCAGTTGTACATTGGGTGAAGGCCAGAAGTCCTGCATTTCATTCCCATAAAGTGGGCCCAGCCCATACAGGAATGTTTTCCATAGTACGTACCTGTCCATTGCGGTGGGCAGCGGCAATTGTACGTGTTCACACCATCCACACATATACCCCCATTTTGGCAGTTGTGATTTGGGCAGTCATCAACGTTGTGCCCGCAGACACTTCCCTCGAAACCTAGACAAAGCAGAAACACAGCACACTGAAATGGGCTTCCAGCCTCTTTTGAAGAGAATTCACCCTTCATGCAACTTCCCCACTTCTTTTTTTTCTTACACATTTGCCCTGCTAACCTAATCCTGATGAACCTCAATGTAGCATGCTGACCAGAGACTTCGTTGAATGCCTTTGCTGATAGCATGCAGGTCAGATTACACAGTTAGAACACTACTACCATGGGTAGATAGCCAAATATGTTTTCACCACCAAAAAGACAAGGGTATTTTTTCTTTAAGTGACTAATGAGCGTTGTCATTCAAAGCAAAGTAAAGACCAAGAGATTTAGTTTACTATGAGGTAAACTCATCACTGTCCACCAAGCAGCAGTTAGAGCACCACCCAGTACAAGTTTTTCCCATGGCAAAAAAGTGCCTGGCGTTCACTTCATTAATACCTCAGCATAGTTCATATGCCTTGGCTACATCAAAGAAAGATCTTCTATGCTTTGAAAAATGAGCTTCCAAATTCCTGATTTGGCTCTCTTCAGTATTAGACAAGTCAGTCAATCAACAAATCAGCCACCACCCAAGCAATGCTTATACACTAAGCCCTAACTGAAAAGCAGAAGAAACCAGACACCCTTCCCCAATGAAAATCAAGGCTCCTAACAGACGTAGCCACACTGGCAAAATATCCTTGCTAGATCTCCCTCTCCTTTCAAATAAGGAGAAGTGGGGCATTAGGGAAGGGAGTCGTCAATAATCCATCTTCCCCTTGATCTCCCCTACTGATTTACTTCATGCTTCATTAAATAAACCTGCCATTTCTGCTGGATGAGAGCACTATTTATCAAAGCACAAGTGGATGCAGTAAATGATTCCAGAACACACGCGTTAATTTAAAACATCAGCTCTGCCTCTTCACTGCTTTGGAATGCACTATTAACATGACACAGTCCTCTCATCCAAAATTATGCTTTAACCCCTCTACTTTTGATGCCCTGTTCCAGACACTTCCATAACATCTGTGTCAAGTCACATAGACCCTGTAAGCAACATCTGGTCCAACGCAGATCGTGCTGTGCGGCAGATGAGACAGACTGTAAAGCTCTGAAGCAGCTTCTCCAGACTACCCCTACTCTCAAGAGACTTGAGATGATTCGTATGCATTTCCGCCTCTTGAACTTCTCCAATACTACAGGTAAGAGTCCGAAGCAAAGAGGAGTGCTGTTGCTAAGCTGTATCAAGTGCATTAGCATCCATCAGCAAGGAATAACAGACTCAACATTAAAAAAAAAAAAAAAGAGACCCCTACATTATTACCCTCTCCCTTCAAAGCCCTTCCCACCTTCACCCAAGATCCCGCAAATTTCATGGCAGTAGGGAAGGTTAAAATGAAGAGGAAACATACCATGGTTAGTCTGAATCTTAATCATCACAGCAGCACCTGCCTGGCAAAAGGTGCTGAGGAACAACTACCAAGGAATACAATTAGTATCAGATCACTATACTTAAAACTGTATAAAGCTACCATGCATGACCAAAGGTTCAGCTGTAAAACACAGGGGTGTCCTATCAAGCTTGCTTTTCAGCTTGAGGAGAATCATCCCACCAACCACAGGTTGCACTCATGCCAGCAATGTGATCAGCATGGAAATGCACCCAGAACCACAAAGTCGAAAGGTTTAAGTTCCTATCCTTTCAGCTCGGACAATAAGAAGACCTACCCTACTTTCTAGTAAATGAATTCCTGACAGCAGGCATTTATTTAAAAATATCTCACTATACTGCACACAAATTTAAAGTGGCCCAATGATTTTCAGTAATAATAAAGCATGGAAGTCATCCCGATACTAAAACCTCACCAAGCCATTGTATATTTTCACATTTTAACCAGCAATATTACCATCTAAGAGCTGGTCCTCAAGCATCTTATGCAAATGGAGAAAACCATTAATCCCACACTAAAAGCTGGAGGATACCACTAGCGACAGTAGAATAGAAACAAAAAAGAGCTTACAAAAAAATGTGATGTAGTAAAAGGTTCAAGAGAAATGACACACAGCCAAGTGTGCTCAATCAAAAGACATCTCCAAGGGAAAGGGAATCAGGAAGGGTTGAAATGGTGAAGACAACACTATTTTGAGTGCACAGCTGAAAAAAACCACAAGTTTCCATTTTTGGTAACTTCCCAACTCCCAAATTCCCTTTAAATTTGTCTTGCTCTGAAGAACAACTTTGGCTTAGTTTCAGAACATCTAAAAGCTGTAAAGACATGATTTTTGTGTCCTCTTCAAGTCGAACTCACACCGCAATATTGCGATCTGCTTAATTTGTAAATAAAACTGTCCTAGTGAAGTTTAGCTTTCATTCGTAAAACCGGTCCTTTAGAGTCACGGTTGTCTGGGCCAACGCACCTACATTTGAGTACGACAAGCACGAAGTTGCTCTGAGACACGTGAGCTTTTCTTAAGCTGAGTCCCAGGATCTGATTTTGCAGTTACACAACCTGACTCTCTTCCAGAAAGCCAGAGTTCACTGTTTTGATGTGTTTGGACACCTGACACTGTTTCCTGTTTCCCCCCTGTGCTGGGACTCATATGTTGTCCTTTCCTTTCTCCCTCCAAGAGAACAGTTTGCAATACATATTCTGACTTTTGCTCTGTATCTCCAAGCACAGCAAACTATGGAATGAGAACCTCAAGGGGAAAAGTGTTCCCACTGCTAACAGCATGCTGTTCCTCCTCTAGTACACAGAGGCATACAAGCAGATAACTTTACTCCTCTGTCATCTGAAATCTCCCACCCATTCCAGAGCACTATATCCAACTCCTTCCAAATCTTCATCCTTAGCCTTATTTCAACCTATAAATGACACCTCAGACTTTCTGCAGGACCAATTATGTATGGAGGCAGGAAATTATACCTGAATGAAAATGTCAAGTTATTGCCAGACTTCGGGCCTGCTGACAAGAAATTAGGGATCTCAACACAGAGTGCTAAAACTGACCTGCATCATTTTAACACAGAAGTTTCTGCACACCAGGTGCTCAACAGCAGTTGCCTACATACAACTCTGACAGTTCAGCTTCTTGAAATAAACGTCAGATGGGCTACTCCAGATAAGAGGGCCAGCTCACCCAGAGCAGAGAGGCATGCACGCTGTCTGCTACCCCAATACTGCCACCATGCAAAACCTCATACCCCACAGGAAGCAGCTCATCTCTAAATGCCAGCAAGCAGGGTCTTCCCCACCACGGGCAATTCAGTATGTCTGCTAGACGCCATTCGTGATGCTCACTGCGTGGGGCACTGTGACGGTCCACTACAAACCGGCATGAGGTTACTTCCTCTTCCCAGGAAGTGTTCCAGCTCTCATAAACAGCCTGCTCCAGCCTGACAGATCGTTTCCTGAACAAGCCCTTGGAATTCCCTAGGGTCCTTATCTTAGTTAATGGGTAATTATTTTGATGGATAACAATGAATAATCACTTTCCCAGCTAAGAACTTCCTCTATTGACTTGTTTAACATTCCATTAAAGGTTAGTTGCCAAATGAACTCCTTTTTTGTCAAATATTTATAACTACGAGCTCATTCTTATATTTAAAGGAGTTGCTAATGCTTCAGGTTAAGTGTCTTTCACAGGTGTATTTTTTTTACCACAACTATCTGTTATGATTGACCTAACATGCTCACTTGTCTACAATCTTTTTATCTAAATCAAAGCCCAGAGGAAAAATGATTATGCTAGATGGATAGAAAATAAGTTACCTTTCATACACATGTGATACTAACAGTATATATAACTCTTCACTTACACTTGCCACCAGATGCTGACCTCTTCTAACACATGACTTCATGAATTACCTAATGCAAGATTTGTTTGTGTAAATCCACAAGTGAAATGGGAACCTGAGAATTTAAAATAGCAGCTCGACTACACTGTGGATAAACAATACTTGAACTACTGTAGAAAAAGCTGCTGTAACGTGTAACTCCAGGTTGTAGGCTTTTTCCATATTTTCAAGCTCTCATTCTCATGTATCTATATTTACAAAAAATGAAATTCACTCAAAAGCAAAGAAAAAAACACCTACAGGAAACAAGAACTTATTTCGGGGCCAGTTCAGGAGTAACCTAATTATGCTTAAATAGCTGCTTGGGCACAATCAGGAAACCTTCAAAGCAGAAACCTTCAAAGCAGTTTCACAGGTCACAAGATGCAAAATCTTATCAAAAACCATTCCAGCAGTTCAAGATGTAACTGCCTCCTGCCATAACACTGAGCTATGGTAACATCTTAAGGCAGTCCAGAAGGGAGGGCTAGAGCAATTCCATTTATAGTCACAGTATCATCGGCATTGCTCCAATTCAGAGAAGGAGTCTAAAGAGGAATTTCTAGTCCATATTCTTGGCACTCTCTTCCAGATGAGCAGGCCTCGTTCACATCTTCCCTGGGCGTGACAGACCACCACTTCACTTCTCTCTCTGTTGACCTTTCCTTCCCAGACAGAACCTTTTCCAACACTTCAGAAATTTCATGCTGCATGCTTGACTGTTAAGGGAGAAGAAATGGCTGGGTGCCTTCCCTTTATCAAAGAGTTTAATGTAAGCATTTTGGCCTCTCCAACCTCTCTCTTTTTTTGCTGTTTTTCAAATGACTAGTTTTAAAAATCAAGCTAGCAAAACAACATTGCCAACTTAAACAAATACAGGAAATACAGAAGTGAAGGCTCTCAAAGCCACATTAACTCACCCCCACTATACACGTTGTGTAACAAGTCCAAAAAAGCAGCTAATAACCCAAAACGTGTGTGAGCAGTGTGGGTGTGTAACTGTTACTATAGCAATCTCATTTTCATTTCCTGACCATAGTTTAGCCAGCCCACATGCTTGTCTAAGGGAAAATGTGCTCCTACCCAGTCTCGTGCCCCTGTAAGAGAGTCATGAAAGCAAACTGTCTTATCAGCTTTACAGGATCAAGTCCTTCAAACCTCATCATCTTCTCCTCTTCCCCCCACCACACTGCTTCTGCATGAGATCTTAAACTGCTTAAACTGGCTAAACAGATCTGACTAAGAAAATTCTGAATTTCAGATCAAGGCTGTTAATCCAGAGCTACTTAGTTTACAACTTCCTTCTAAAAAGATGCATAGCAGAAAAGCAGTAAATTCCCTGAGAGCAACTGTTAGTTAAGATACAGCATTTTCAAAGACCCTGTACATACAAGCACCATTTCTTCAAGCATAGTTAGAAATGGTTGCTTTCACACAAAAATAAAGATGATACATCCTTCTATTTTAAGATCGACTTTCCTAAATTCTTCAAAGTCACATGCTTGCTTAGACAACCCAGAAAGTTGTTTTGCAGGCAGGCACTAGCTAAGGTTGGCAATGTATGTTCAAGGTCATTTGAACCAATGCTTCAAGACAAAGGTCTCCAGAAAGAGAGTATTCTTCATGAGTTAAGTTCTAAACGCTCTTTCTACAGATACCTATGACTCCAGATGATCCTCATGAGAACGCAGTCACTCTACATTCATCCTAAACAGTATATGGCAGCTACATCTTTCACATAAATAACAACCGAGAAATGCTTAAAGGAAGAGAGTTTACTTTTCTAAATTACCACACACCAAGTGTTCATGTGCCAAACTGCAATACACTTAAGTAGGAAGTCTAGTCAAAAGCATTTCCAAACAATCAGTTTCCCATGGACAGAATTACTCAGTAAAAAAATATCAGCCTAAAAAAACCCTGATGTGCAAAGACGACTAGTACTGCTCTGTGGTCAGTGTGACAAGTGGATGGGGAGGAGCAGGACAGGATGAGACCACCAGGGTCCCAACCAGGGGACATATGGTCATTTGTAGAGACGGGTGCCTTGGTGATTGAAGCCCAGCTTAACACACAAAACCAATACAGCCCATGATCCTGAGTAAGCATGTCACCCCTGCTGTGGATGAACTCAGGGCAGCTAACAGCATCAGAAAATAAGAAAGCATACATTTATCTGGAGGTATTACAGGACAAAAAGGGTATGGTGAGTTGGAAATGATATCTCATAAGATTTGGAGGAAAAGGAAGGGAATAGAAACTAATATGTTTTAAGAGTAAAGACTGAGAAGGAAAAAGACAAATGTTCATCTTCATTCAAGCTTCATTGAAGTTAACTGTGGCCTTTACTGACACAAAACCATGTATTCGTAGGGGTTTATGTTCACGGAATTTGGCATTCCAAATGGGCATCAGGAGATACCACCCTAATTTCCTCAAACCTACCTTGTAGTTCTTACCTATTTGATTATCTGCCTCTAATTGGGTTCCAAAGAAATCTGCCATTTCTAGCCTTCTTCCCTTTTCTTCCCTTCCACATTATGAAATCCTGACACTCAGAAATTAACATCCTAGCAGAGCTTCCTGCCTTGCTGAGATTTCTCCCTTAGAAGCTTTCAGAAGGACACAGACAGGAATGCAGTGACAAGACTACAAAACCAAGCACTTTGAAGAAGCATCATTTACCTGGCAGACAGTTGCACTCAAAGCTGAAGTCACTTGTTTGATGACAAGTTCCTCCATTCATACAGGGTGATGGGGAACACGGCACATATACACTCTCACAACGATGCCCTGTATAGCCTGGCTTGCATTGGCATCGGTATGAACCAGGCAAATTGATGCAAGTCCCACCATGTTGACAAAGGCCTGGTGTGGCACATTCATTCACATCTATCTCACACTTCTGGCCAGTGTAGCCAGACAGACAGATGCAGGAGAACTTATTTCCAAATACAGTACATGTACTTCCATTGGCACAAGGTTGAGATGTACAGGCATCAATCCACTGGCAATCCTTTCCTGTAGGATCAAGACAGAGCACTCCATTAATAAAAAGTTATTTCTATGGAAAATAGTATTTCCTTCATTTCCTGCTACCTCAAAAGATTGGTATACTAAATCTTAAAATTATTACAGGAAAATATATGTCTGCATTTTACAGTACTATATTTGTAACGAGAAATTGATTTTTGTTTCAGTACAAAGTCATTTTATTTACAGAGTAGCAGAAAGATATAAAATGTTGTGATTTATAAAAATAACCCATGACCTGAGATGATACTACACACTGACAGTCACTCCTCTTCTACATCCCCTTCAAGAATGAAAGGAGTGAGTTTCCATGCTTCCCCTCAGGCACCCAGTTATAGTTTTCCCATCGATAGATTTTGCTGGCCACATTTACTTCATTTTTTTTCTAGAAAGTAGACTCTGAATTCAAAGTGTAATAGCCCCTACAGAGTAGCTTCTGCACTCAGTTTTCCCACGTGGACAATCCCACAAGATCTAAATGTCTTTCTGCTTACGTGTAAAGGGTAGGGATTTTGATTCCCTACCCCTCCTTTGCTTTTTTTGGTCATGAAGTCACTTAGATGACTTCTCATTTCCTGTGCTGGAGCTAGTAAATTTGAGAGTGTATTACGACTGCCCCAGAACATTCCAGGATGAACTAATTCACAAAGGAGGGAATCTGGAGGTACAAACGCAGAACCCCACCTGTGTAACCTGGAGGACACACACACTCGTACGTTTCCTGGCTGTGGGGATGACAAGTTCCTCCATTCAGGCAGGGCTGGGACACGTAGCAGAGGTGTGATTCAGAGTACTGACAATCCTCTCCCGTGAACCCTGGAGCACATTTGCAGGTAGCCTTTCCTATCAGAGACGTAGTTTCACAAGTTCCCCCGTTCTTACAGGTATTGCTGTCACAGGGGTTTCTGTACTGACAGTAGTCTCCAAGAAAGCCTTCTCGACACCTGCAACAGAGAAGAAATTACTTGTGGCACATTCACCTGAAGCCTTGCTGTCCTGGGAAGATACCAGGAGTGAAGTCCCATGTCCACCAGAAGTCTTGGAATTTGTCATAAATAATCATGACACTAACAGATCTAAATGCTAACGTCATAGATGTAACAGGGACTTCCTCTGGTATTGTCTCAGATGAGACCACTGAAAACTTAAGTTCAAATTGTGAAATCGCTCATTACAAAATAAACAAATAAATACTGCATACAATCAGAGTTACATCAAATGCAGGAACTTCTTGCACTTCCCTTCAAAACTTCAGTAAAAGCCTAAGTGTCAAAGAACTGCTGAGTAACAATTAATTCCTTGTACCTACTCCCATTCTAATAAGGATCCTTTTTTAGAAGGAAATCAAGGAGTTTCAGTAATAGGTGTTAATACCAGGTATTATCCATCTTCCAAACTATTTATAAACCTTGTACAAATGCAGTGTCTGAGGGCCTCATGATCTGTAGCAGATCTTTCTCCACAACACTCCCGTGAGACAGGAATATACTGTTATCCTCATGTTGATAAGTGCATCTGGGACTGTGACATGCTGAAGTCTGCGCTCAGCTAGCAGTGCAAGCCCTGAAGTCGGGTCTCCCACGCCCCTGGCTAGCACCCTAACGACAAGGTCATTGTTCCTCTGTCTCCCACGGAAAAACAAGTACACACACACTATCTACAGCTAGGGTAATATTTTATACAAAGATCCGCGATTGCAGAATAATTGCAGTTATTTCTCTCTAACCTGAACTTATGTCAATACAGTCTGACTACACTTGTCAGCTGTAATCCATCTATTAACTGGCCTTTGTACTACACATTTTCCATTTAACTTCCAGCAATGTAGGACCCAGGCAAGCAAGCCTGCAAACCCCACCTTTGTATCACCCATGGTTCCATTTGCTTCTTTCAGGTAGCAGAAAGCTGCAAGATTTTATGCCGGATAAAAATAACACCTAACGTACAAAACAGGACTGTCCACTTGCAGTTTTTTTCTACAGTGCACAGCTGCATGCTTTAACTGATAAGTAACCCAGGATACACACAGCCTGAGAGGACGTGTATTTGCAAAAAATTCAGAGGTGAACATTAGATGAGCTTCGTTCCAGAACAGTATAGGTACAATTATTAAACCAATGAGTTACCCAAATCCAAAGGGAAGTGACTCCAACTGCAAGAAATACACAAAGTCTCTAGCTAGCCCCAAGACAAGAATGTAACAGTAAAGAGACTACCTTTTCCTTATGTATTTAAAAGTGTATGGTGGATTCAAAAAAAAAAAAAAAAACACACCACCACACAAAAACCAAAAAACCACCACCTAACTGGATAGACCTTAAAATTTAGTTTTTAAAAAAAATTAAAAAAAAAAAATCAAAGAGCAGTCATGAAGCTGTGTTTTTAACAGAATACTACAGGGATCTGCCTTTGTTCCTATGCTATTCAACACTTCTATCCACGAATGACAACGGAAAACATCAATGCTGGTCAAACATGTAGGTAAGAGAGAAAACAAGTTCTTCACAGAAAGTAGTAAGATGAACTGCTTAACAAGGCAGTCAGCATGCAAAGTGCACTTTAAGCACTGAGAAGTCATACATCTAGAAACAAAACATGTAAAGCATCCTCCCCAAAACAGGAGGCTGATCTGGGAAAGACAGACTTGCTCTGGGGGTTCCTAACAGTCAGCTGAACACGAATTCCTAGCATGACAGTTTGGCCAGGAATACTTCAGTTGTACAAACACTAAATATCAAGTAGGAGTAAATGAGACTATGCTACAACTGATACTTGCACAGCACAACCATTACCGGACCATTACATCAGTTCTGGTGTCTGCTCTTTAAGAAGGAAGAGCTGAAATGAATTCAGAAGAAGCCAACAGTAATGATTAATAGAAAACTCTTGACACAATGAAAAGCTCAGGTGGCTCAGTCTATTTATCAAAGGGAAGAGAGAATCAAAAGCTCCAAGTACCTACAAAGAAACTCAGATTTAACAATAATTCCCAATCTAGAAGGTACAGGGATAACAGGACTGAGCAGTTAAAAGTTCAAGCTAGATAAATTCAAATTAGAAATAGGGTAATATCTTTATCTTCAGACACAGACTTATACACAGTCTGCCCGTAGTGGAGAGAAACAACTGGAACAACGCATTTAAGGTTGCAGGGGAATTTCTCCATCACTCATGCTTGTTTAAAAGAACACCAGGATTGGCTGTTTCAGAAAGAGTATGCACGCTAGTTCAAACACAGCTATTCAGAGAGGTTATTATCCGAGTTACGCAAGAGGTCATTACTAGATGACCACAACTGTTTTTTCTCATGTTAAAATTTATTAACCAGCTTTAGCCATATGTCTAAAGCAGGAAAGTCATATAATAGATGTGCATAATCGTAATTTACCATTCCCCACACCCAAATTAGGCTCCTTTCACCATACCTTAATACTTTCAACTCCGTACCCAAGAACAGACATGAAAGAAGTTTTTGCAGGGCAAGGCAGGATTAATAAAGTTACAGAAAGCAAATCCTGAGACAATACCATTTGCAGAATATCCTCTCCCTCTTGTGCCATCCTCGGCATAACAGCTGAAGGCTGTCAGTCAGCACAAGCTGCTGCCACATCACACGAGAGGCAATCTTCTGGTATTCGGGGCCTAAACCACAGCAGTTCTATAGGCTTCCTTTAACATCCCAAATCCTTCCTCAATATGGGTTAGAAATCAGTCCAAACACCAGTGGGCTACAGCATGGCTTTGTAGGAGCTCGATCACATAGAAATCTGGCACCCAGCAAAGACGGCTGTGCCAGAAGCTGGAGGACTGCTCAACTCCCACAGCATTCAAGCCTGCACACAGTGCACTGGCTAGCTCTGCTCAGAGACCGCCTGGATAACTACAATTAAATCATGTTTCTGGACATCTATATGCAGCTGATGAATGTGTAAAGTCAAACTGAACTTCAGTCCCAGAAGGCTTACAAGATTTCTTTATAGGGATTTCTTCTGGTTTCACCACCACCAGTGATGGGGGGAGTTTGGCAGCTCAGCCATCTTCGGTATCAGCAGTACATCATCAGACTAACAGTAGCAGGCACAGGCCATGCCCTTGTAATTCTCCTTATCATGAAAGAAAGGGCAAGACACCAGAACTTCACAGAACCCTGCCTAGGGCACCTCATCAGGTAAACAAGAGGCCCTCCAACACCACCCACCACTCCAACAAATACAAAGTAAACCAAAACCCACCTAAAATATAAGTCCTAAAGTGCTTTTTCATTGAAAGGCTGTAAAACAAACTAGAAAGTCTAGAGGAACATCTCATGTTTTGCCCACAAGCAAATAAACCACCAAAATATGCCCTCACTCCCACCCCCCCCAACACTCAGGGATACTGGAAGGTGCATTTAACTGTTGCCCCTAGGTAACAGGGAGCCTAAACACTGATTAAGAGTATTGCTGGTATGATTTAAAGAGGAAAGCTGAGACCTGTGCTCTAAGATGACGCTCGCAACCATCACCCACAAACAGCCCAGCATTTCATACACAAATGTTCTGGTACAAAGTTGAAGAGCACTCCAAGACCAGGCTTGTTCCGGTATCTTCTGAGGCTAATCAGAAAAACATGAGGGAGCACTCCAGCTGGGAACAGCAAAAGCTCTTTTAACTTTAGCTCTTTACATTTGGAAGGACAAAGCCTTACAGAATATGCCAGAGGGAACGTGCCCGCCTGTGGAAAGACGGTAGGTCAGGTATACGTGGCCCTTGTACCCACCATTTTGTTCTTCTCCTGGAGAAGTGCTTGGTCACACAGTTATGCAATTTTCCCCTCCAGCAATTCAGTGCAATCATTTTTGAATGTTAAAGAACAAAAAACCTACAGTCCAGATTTTCAGCCATGTCTCCTGTCATCAACATTTCTAGGCACAAATACTAGTAATTTAGTTCTAAATGTTGGTGTAGACAAAACTGCAAATATTTGCCCCTGATTCATGTTGGGCACCGCATTGTTTCTCTAAAAATAGAGGCAAACACTGAAAAAGCGGGGTCTAAGTCCAGACTTCTTTAAAGGATATGATTATCCTCAACAGCAACTCCAGCTTCCCACCACCCCTGCTCTGCTCTCATCCCAAGCTACTCTTTCAAGTTCTCTTTAGGAGAACGAAAAAAAAAAAGTGCCACTTGTCTACAGAGCAGCTTAAAATTGTAGCAGCTTCTGTCAGCTCCAAATGACATGCTCAGAACAGGAAACCAAATCTTTTCCAAATAAAAGCCACTGTTTCTCCTCAGTTTTCCATCTAACACTCAGAAACAGAAAGATGAAGTTTGTTCTGGCACTTTCTGGAAGCACATGAGGTCTCTTAACCTACTTCAACAGGAATTTAATCTTTTAAGAACAAATTTCACATACAACTTAATTCAAATCATGACTTCTGAAAGCTAGAGAGTTTGAAATGGGAAAATGTCCTGTGGGCTGCATCAGCTATGCAGCTGCTTCTAATTAAAGCTTCTCCTTTACTCTCTCTGGGCTACCTTCCAGCACAAATACTTTAGTCAGAGCTCAACCCATTTTTTTTTTTCTCCTCCTTTTCAGCTCCAGCCTGCATTTGCCTTAGCTCAGGCTCTCATGGAGCTAAACAAGAGACATAAAAACAAAATGAAAGTATTTATCCAAATCTGAAGTATCCACAAATCCACCAAGCTGCATTCACTCTAAGAGGCTAAACCTACAAAGTGAAAGTAGAAGACTCACAAAAGCTGCATTTTTGGCTCTTCTGCCACAAAACTACATTGAAGTTACCTCCCAATATTTAGTTCTCTCTTGCTTTCAAAAGACTTCTGGAAAATATCTCTAGCCTACTGGAAAAACCTCCTCATCTGCCATACTATATTTACTTGGGCACATTCATAGGACAGTCTCTTCAAATGCACCTTATTGACTGTTTTAACCAGTCTTCCAGATGTTTGATTTTCATGGGAGTTTCCTATTCAGGCCCAGTCATATCATCTGGAGATGCACAGAAGGAAGCAGATGGTTTTAATTTAAAACGCGAAGGGAAGAATTTCCTAGTAGTCTTGCTTCTCCCCCGCTCAACCCGAGACTCCCTTCACTTTGATTGGAAGATGCTTCAACAGAGGAGGGGGGAAAAAAAACGCAGTCTAATGACTAACATGAGAAGGGTCTCAGCTATTTTGCTACAGATTTTAACCAGACTTCCCTCTGGCTCACAGGTTCTGACTCCCACACCTACACCTCCTCTCAGGAGGGAGAACAGGATTCTCTGGTTAGCTTTATAAACGTTCCTTCCCATGTCTCAAGGCTCCCATTTATGCGTCATACTTTGAATGCAAGCTATGGGATGGGACGGCCTCTCTGTTCTGCATTTAAAGCAGTACACAGCTATTATTTCTAGTCCACAGAAAGTGCTTCTACAGTGTACCACTCCATAGTATACCAAGGAGTAACAGCAACCAAAGTCTGAATGGGCAAGGTTTAGTTCAGCTTTTTCTGACCATCAGAGCTCTGAACAGCTTTTGGTCTGCACAAGTAAATCACAATAGAAAATTTTGACCGAGTGACTCGAATCACCACTCTGTTCCCAGATTTGAAGCTAAAAGTGTGTAGTCTCCCCTTTTTCCTCTGCCCTGGTCTCAAGGGTCTCCTTTAACTTCTGAAAGTAGACAGAAGGAAACAGGAAAGGACAACCCATTCTCAGAAAGGGACAACTTTTCAACTTTTGCATTTAGCCTCTGCTGGAAAACTCTCAGACCTCATCCTGCTACAAGGTCTCCTATGGGTATTCCCCATTCACTGGTCCAGGAATGATTAGTCTCTCGAGATAGACCCTGGGAAGATATCTGCTGCAGTATCGGAAGCAGTTCTGCAGTCTAGGATCTTGCCTTCAGCCCCAGAAGTCCTCTTAAATCTGAGTTAAAATTCACTTATGAAGATCCAGCTGGAAATAAAGGTAGGTCAAAAACCTGGCACGGGGGTTGGAGTTAATGGGGGTTAGAACTGGGATAGAAACCCCTTACTGCCATGCTGTTGCTGCTTTTTGAGGTCCTCCGGTTGCCACCCTGCAGATAAGAGGTAAAAACTGTATCATGCAATGTAAAAGTGTGCACAGACTTCTGCAGGTGGTGAGAAAAAACACTGCCCACTGATGAGGCACAGAAGCACACAAAGCTATTGTAGATCCTGACAGCTTTGGGAAAAAAAGGATGTGCTGAAGGAGACTATCCTTTTGGAATCAGCCAACTTCAGCAGTCTCCACTTTTGACTAAGCACAGCAAACAAGCCATGATTGGCACTGTACTTTTTTTCTCCCCCCTCTTTTTTTTTTTTTTTTAAACCATCAGGACTTGACAAAAGACACTGTAGTTAAAGCAGTGCTTTGGTTCATACAGAGGTATCGATATCCCTTCTGGGCACACAATGTGCAGTAGACCCAAGGTCAAAAATTCCAATCTTAAAAACCTACTAAGCACGAGAAGTAGCAAGGCTCAGTTTCCTCCCTAAACCTTGGAGCACCCTTACCCCAACTCCCTTCCTTCTCACTTCTGCTTCTCTCCCTGGCACGGCCTTGCTTCTGCTCCCTGTCACGGGGGTACAGGGGAGGGAAGTTGGGAGAGGCCACAGCTGCCCAACATGGGGAAACCAGTTAAGATACTCTCTGCTTCAGGGCCCTGCCCCACCCCAAGCACAGAGGGACTGCCCAATCGTGCATCCACCTGCAGCAGAGCAGACTCTCATGCTCAGAAAACAGCAGGCAGTGTTGCCAACAATCTCTGCTCTGTTTGTCCTTGAAACAGCTCCCTGTACTCACACCTTCTCAGCTTGTCTGCAACTGCAGAAATACTGCAAGTTAGGAGTGCTATCCCCCAGACTCTTCCCACTACTACTTTCCCAGTTGTCTAGCAGCAGGGAGATGAGAAAGGGTCTTCCTGTGATATTCACGATTAGCATTAAGCAACAAGCAACTTATCCTGCTTCTCTGCTGGATATGAGAGTGTGCAAGAACGCTCCTTCATGCTTAACACCTCAATGTGCAAAAGGATGCCTGGAAATGCTGGGAGGGAAACGCACAACAACAAAAAACCACCCACCACAGTGCAACACAAGGGCAAACCCCAAACTGAAACTGCCTTTTGTCAAAGCAGGACCCAGAAAGCTTGGAATGACAGGTTCCCTTTGTACTGCTACTGCAGATATGGCCATATTCCTTGGAATAAGGTCTGTGTCCTCACCATGCTAGTCACTGAATGGATGTAGAAAGATCTCTCAAACAAAAATTCTGACCTTGGAAGATGCAAACACAGGAATGGCATAATTTTCCAAATATAAAATCAAGGTCAAAGGTCAGTAATTCTATCAAACAGTGCCACAAAATGACAGCCATGGGCCCGCAGCGTCACCAGGGGAACAGAGCTACTTAAAGGGCACTTGCAAGAGCAATCTGATAAAGATCCAACTACGATTTCCTTACAAGGGTCATAATCGCTGTTCCCATAACAGAAGCCAGATGCACCAGAATAAAGGTTTCTTAGCAGAAAACTGCCTTTCTCTTTTAATGGAGTAGATGCTACAGAATTTTCTGACCAAGAAAGCTGCTTCAGCACTAAGCTGTGACTTGCTGCTTTGCCAAATATCTACACTAGATGTTTTGCTTATCAGTGCTTAAGTTACTCATGTCTTTTTCATCACATATGATTATCTCTGATGCAGGTTCTCCCTCAGCTGTTTGCTTGTTTCTTAGAGACAGCAAGATTAACTAGATGGACTGACCACACACTAGAACAAACAACTTGGCTGAGAGGAGGCACAGAAAGAGGAAGAGAGCCTATTATAACAGCTTATTGCCCAGCAGAGGAAGTACTGCAGAAAACTTGAAAAAAGTGGAATGGGTAGAAATTTAGCTAATCAGTGAGTGATCCTGCAGAGCCAGAAGCCAAGACACTTGCTTTACTACTACTAAGTTCAGTTTCCTGAACAAAACATTTCTGCTCTTACAGCCATCAAAAATTCAGAAAGTCATTTAGATTACTACACCAGATAGAAAGTTCCCCTATTCAGAGTTCCTCATAGTGCAGGAAAGAAAAAAAAAAGTTAAAACCAAAACAGGATGCTAAGAATTAGCCTGCTAAAGGTAGAGTCTCCACAATTGAGGGTTTTGCTATTTTTTCCTTCCTTTGTGCAAAAAAAGTTCTTCAGCCAGAACTAGAAAACAGACACATACTAATCTCTGTATACGGGCCTCTCAGCCTTTCCAATTACTCTGGCACCTGCAAAGGGACCAAGCTGTTACTTGAAGGAAGGGTTGGCTTAAGACATGCAAGAAGATTTTGCACAAAAAGGAAGGCGGCAGCATTAGAATTAGAAATAACTCTGTGCACTAAAAAAATGTGAGTGGTCAAAGCTGCCACTGTGATAAGGGAAACGTGTCAAGATCTGGACTGCACTACAAATACTGAACAGAAGTTAATCAGATGAACCAACTAAATTTTTTTTTTTTTTTTGTTACAGTCTAAGACATGGTTAAGAGGAACACGCAAGTTGGAGAAAACATCTTTAGGGAGGTACAAGCAGCACCAACATCAATACCAGTCTCGTTTATTACCTTCATCGTGACCCACATACTTTGGCTCCAGAGTAACATGCTTAAGTATGCATCAGAAAGATCCACTATCATCATACAATTTCTTGTTTCAGTCTTAAAATACAGGTGAAAAGCAGGAAAAGTTCCAGCTTTCTTTTCAGAAGGGCAGCTCATTTTTGTTGACAGCAATATAAAGCCATGGAGAAAAGACTAGGAAGCAGTAATAGTTAAAAATTTGAAAAAAACAACAGGGAATAACAAGTTACATATTTGCCTTTCTAGGGCCTTTCTGCACACCAGGTATTGATTTGAAACTGAGAAGAACCTCAAATTAGATTATGATTTCCTCTTTGTGTGCCACAGGTGCAATTTAAGTATATCGAGTTTTATGTACCACATTAACAGAAAGAACTAAAGTTTGTGGCTAGGGAAGATGGATGTGTAAAAAAGGGTGAAGAGTGGAGCTGTGTGTTAGCCAAGCTAAATCAACAAGACAAAATTCACTAACATTTAAAGAATGTTAGCATTAAGAAGAGAGGGATTTAGCGTGCTAGAAAATGGCACAACTTGCACTGCTGAAGTAAACAAGTTTTAGAAAATAATTCATTTACTGCAGACATAGAAAATTAACCTGGCCAAACAAGGAGGATCTATTTTTGCAAAATATCACTTCATTTAAAAAAAAAAATCTAAATACTGCAGTTTGAAAGGTGAACTGCATTTAATAGATGTGATATCATTCTCCAGATGCCAGACACTCCACCACAGCTCCTGCTGATCAGCTTCCATGCAGCAAAGTGAAGGCACCATTGAAGATGGGTGTCAACATTTATCAAAATCAATTACACAATAAAGACAAATGTGGGTGTTTATTTGGGGTTTTTTGTAAGTTTGGTTTTGCAGCTCCCACATATTACTTGCTCTCCAGCATGTGGAAGGGAACTGGCACACTTCAGAGCGCAGAGTAGTTCTGAAAAACCTCAAAAATATTCAAGTTAGGGCTGAAGCTCTATAAAGTAAGGCAAGATATAAGACGGAGAGCAAGTTCCAACTTAACTTGTGGATCTAGAAGCAAAGTACAGAGTTTACCTCTATGATCGCTTTGGCCTCACTTCCTAACCTAACGCAAAGAAATCAAACTGACAAGATCCAAACCCAAAAATCCAAACAAGAACTCCAGATTTCTTATGTTACAAAAAGCTAGCACAGAAGAACTAACGCATTATCAAGAAACACCAACTGTGCTAAAAGCGTTACGCTGAATGCACCCGATAAGAAAATCTTAACAATTCACATTTCCTTTCTGGCTAGGACCCTGAATGAAAGAAGATTGGTAATTAAACTGATTAGAAATGAAACCAACTTACTTGCAATATCCTGTACCATTTTGATACGGAATGCACTTTCCCTCATTAACACATGGCTTGGAATCATCCATACACTGCAAAGCTGAAAGAAAAGAAAACGACAGTCAAATCAGTAGCCACACATGTCAAGTCAAAGCTTCATTAGCATACTTTGGGGAATGAAAATCTTATAGTAGAAAATTTTATATGACTGGAACAAAAACAAAGACACTATCACATAGTTGAATTTAATCTCTGGCAGCATCAAAAGAGCCAGACTGAAAGAAGACTCAAATATAGATTTGTTCATCAGGCAACTAAATGTTTCTTTTAGGTGGATTTTCAAAGCAAAGCATGCAGTAATTTCAGCAAGCTACAGAGACATTCGTATCAGCACTTGCGTATTTTGGGTTAGGTGTCACCAGTTACTAATTTCTGATCAAAATTCTGGACTGAAACTCTCTGAAATAAGAGGCAGCTACTCCTAAGCCTTCTTTCACAATATTTTGTCTCAAACTCTTTCCTTCTTTTCTCCTATCTCTAGGGACGCTTGGCACTGAAATAGGGGCATCTGTCCCTCATAAGCTCACCTGCTGTACATT
This sequence comes from Fregata magnificens, assembly GCA_013389945.1. Classification (NCBI taxonomy): domain Eukaryota; kingdom Metazoa; phylum Chordata; class Aves; order Suliformes; family Fregatidae; genus Fregata; species Fregata magnificens. The sequence continues at coordinate 30,530 of WAAD01002122.1, forward strand.
TCTAGCAATCCAGAATTTGCTGCAACATTATTACTGTTGTGGCACTCTGATTTTAGTCAGGATTGTGTTTGGGAGTAAGTGAAAACAGAGACGTTAAAGACTTTCAGCAAAGAATTTGGTATTTCTAAGGAGGAGATACTCTGTAGCTCAAACTTGACATTTTCAGTATTATGTTTTAAAAAAGGCATTAGGTATGATACAGTTCAGGGCTGGTCAATTTTTATCCAAGTCTACTGGAAGCTCTAGTGAGGCCCATTCTGATGGAAGCAACACATCAGCTCCAGCTCTGGCAAGTGCTCATCTCTTCATGGGGACCTGAAGCAGCACGCTGTGGCTATTTCTGAAGTGACCAGAAGGGTGAGAACTATGGAAACCCTGCAGAAGCAGAGGGCACTCTAGAACCACAAAAACTTATCCAGCCCACCTAGACCAGAGCCTGCCATTTGAATGGCACCGAACTAGTGGATAAAGCTCTCGGAACCAGAAGATCTAGGTCCTGTCCTAAACTTAGCCGCATACCCAGAAGTCACATGCTCTTCCCAGCCTCCAGTTCTGTCTCCTGGCCCCCAAACACACACGCTTCTGTACCTTTACGTACCCTATTTCAACAACCTTACTGCATTTGGGAAAGCATTTAACCAATCTTAATTAAGGCATCTAGAAGCATCAATAACATCCAACCACCTAAACTGCTGTAGGGCACACTGCCTTTTTTTTTTTTTTTTTTTTAAGAATGGTTTTCTTTTCCTCAAGAGGTATTAAATTTTCAATACAAGTTCAGCAAGGGGCATCAAGGAAAACTGGTCAAAACACCACCAGTTTATATGCTGGCAACTAAGGAATGGGGCTTAGAAACAGAAGAGTTAATGCATCAGTCCCACTAAGCTCTCCCTGCAACCAGCCCAAATTCAGTCCAGCCATTAGACGACTTGGAACAGATTCCAGTTATTATTATCCAGGGCTTGAAGTGTTCTTTCCCAATAAGCCTGGAGCACGTAAACAGGTCACATGCACTACGAGGTACCATAGGAGCGTTTTACACTTGCAATACCTATAGAGAACACAGTTAAATTAAACCCAGTCGCCCAGGAAAATTACCAATATTTCCCACAATATGAGTATGCCTGTTTCTGTTAACTCAATTTCTGAAAAAGGGTCACTTAGATGGCACTGCTTCTGCAGAGCTCTCAGGAAATGAACAAAATTCCACTCTGAGCCCCTTTCAGATAACCCCCGAGGTCAGGGTTACTAAGCGACACAAATATTAACACAGATTTTGTATGGCATTCCCCCCCACAGCGGTCAACACCACTTACACTGATTTGCACCTGTCTGACAATTTTTATCCCATTTAACAGCAACATCCACAATTCTTCGCCTCCAAACTTCATCTGCTTCTGGCTCACACTACAGCAGCTTGTTTTCACAGCACAGATTAGCTCCAGTTAGCGTAGTTCAGTTACGCTGTGTTCAAGAGAAACTGCAAAAGGACTTCTCTTACGACCTGTGCTACTCCAGGGAAATGGAGGAAGGTTAAAGTGAGCCTTAGCACATTTCAGAGAACCGGGAGGGGAAGCAGCCTTGGTATTCTCATCTCACTGCCTTGAATTTTCGTTCTTTTCACACCAATCAAGCCAGTGAAGCAAATACTCAGAGGATCATTTCTTTTGTGTCCATGCTTTCAAACACAATTTTGTAATCTCTTCGAGTACCCACGTCCCCAGTGAGACCTGAGCAGCCAGCTGATTTTGTAACCCACATAGTAAAAGCTTAACTAGCACTTGGCCAAAAACACCTCCCAGCACAACTGCATAGAGGGGAACAAGAGGGTGACAGCTTTCAGGGTCACAGTAAGGATCCGAATCAGTGATTCCCGTTTAGCTTGCTAGGACAGATACAGACACAGCAGGGAGGCTTTAGCGAAGTAATGATTAATTTTATCCTGGTTTTTGACGAATTATTCCTGCCTTGAACTGCTGTTTAGCAGGTCATTAAACTACTACTAGTCCTTAGAATTCTTTAACAGAGACACATAGTGAATGAGGCAATGCAGGCAGCTAAATATATTTTGTATATAGTAAGTTAGAAGTGAAAGAAGCTAAAAAAAATAAAAGCAAAAAGACTTTTGTACTTTTTCAGCTTCAGACTAAAATAGGCTGAATAGAAATACATTGAAATGCAACTAAAGCTGAAGTGAATATAAATGTAACCATATTCTATATTAAAATGAGTATTAAAAAGTAATATAACCACTTCTCTTTAAAAAAGAAATCACAAGGGAAATTGAAGACTGCAGTTCTCACAGTAAAATTAGCATTTCTGTGCACAAAGCACTGTCTTCCTGTATTTCACGATATCTTTAACAATTTCACAATGCATGCAAAAACAAGGCATTTCAACATGACTTACTTCAAAAGCTACTTTTCTGCTACTCTACCATGTTGTGCTCAAGAGTTAACAGTATCAGAAACTTCACCTTCTACCTCAGCCAGCATAAAAAGTATGTTTCGCATCATCCATTATGTTGACTGGAAATGCTTTGTTGTGTACAGCATGAGAGAAGACAGCCTTGTCTTGAAAAGTTAAAGCCACTTTTCGAGAAGCTATAGATAGCATCAGCATGCTGTCAAGGCTTTGGGTCTAACAGGCTGCTTTTGACAGTTTTCTGCTGTGTTTAAAAAACCAGCAATGGTGAATTATTTGTTGGTTTTCTGGACTTGCTCTAGCTTGCCAAAACCACCAAGACTATCAGAAGCTGGGTCAGCCCAAAGCAAGCACAAGCAGCGATGTTTCAAGTCCTCACACTCTCGTGCGGTGGAGGGCTCGCTCCAGTATGCCAGCAGGTCTTCAAGGGGAAATCCCATGGCTTTTTAACCACCTCATGATTTTTATCAGTCTGTTTGGGCATATTACGGGAATGTTGGGAAGACACCCCACAACTATCAAAAGACTGGCTGCTTATGAAGTGGACAGGCCGCCACTTTGTGAAAGTGCCACCCAATTTCTAGCATGCATCGTAGCCGAGTTTGAAAGACTTCTTGGACAAGGGCTCTAAGGGTATGTAAGATGAATGTTATTAGCTATATTACCCAGCCTAGAGTCCATACAAACTCTTGCACATGCCTGCATTTAGACACAAATTCTAACCTGACGTTTAACTAGCCTACCAGGACTATCTTCCAAGGCCAGAGGGGAAAAAACAGGTAGCCGTTGCTGTAAAATGAGCACAAGCAGAAAGCGTTAGTCGCAGAAATGCTATAGGAAGTGCTGTGATTCTCAACATCCCAATCTACCAAAGCTCACACTTAACAGGAGTACAGTTTCACCCTGTTGAAATCTTTTAATTCAAAGATTAAATCTTCTTGGCTAAAGAGACAGTGAAAACAAATCTAGGAGAAAGAGAAAAGTTGTGTTTCTGCCTCATTGTTCTTTAGGTATGCCAAGATGATCTGGAAGTTGTGATTTGGTTTCTATACTTCATCCACCCACTATAAATTCAGATACTTTCTACGCTAGAAAATTAAAAGATATAGTGAACGATTAATATCAGAAGCTGCAAGTGTCAGAGTTCAGCTTTTAAGAGAGAAGGCTGCTATAGGGAAACAGAGCCATAACCAGAGAATATCTGAAAGGCCTTTGTTGTAAATACTAAAAGGAAAGTTAATGCCAATAAACTCCTCACCCACAAGTTCAGAAAAAGTCAAGCAGAAATAAAAATGCAAAATACCAAAACAATTAATGCTGTGAGGAAGAGATTTTAAAGCTGGTTTCCTGTAGCTTTGTGGTTGATTATCCTGCATCTAAGAAGGTGCAGGCTCTGACCAAAGATTCTACTTTGAATAAAGGGGAGAGTGATATTTTGGCAGAGAACACAGCTGAGTTGGTGGTACAGCTTTCTCCTTGAGAGGACACTATATGGGTCAGTCTCTCCTCTTTCTGTCCATGAATTTTCCATTAAGTTAATAGAAACTCAGTATCTTTTAAGAACCTGCCATATTTGGTTGAAACTTGTCCGTAGGTTCAAAAGCTCTCTTGTGGGAGAGGGTGGAAAACAACCTACCTGAACATAGAAGAAAAAAGTCAGGCTAAAAATACATTAAAGACTAGAAAGAAAACCAAAGGACAAGAGAGGTTTCAATAATTTTTATGTAGTCAGTGGATTTTCTGCCTCGACTGACATTAATGAGAAATAGCCTGTCATTTCAAGTGTGTTACCCATTATATATGAAGAGAAAGGAGGAAAAAGGATTCAAAGCCCTCAAACAGCAGCAACACAGGATGCATGGGGAATCCTCAGGCAAGCTCAGGCTGCTTGCCCCAGGTGGATCAGCTCCGAAGAGGACAACCACCAGCACAGTCAGAAACACCAGCTACACTACAAATCAAGAGGTCTCAAATTCCAAGGGAGCAAAAACCAGCTTCTGATTCCCTTCAGGAAGAACAGAGCGTGAAAAAAGAAGCAAAGAGAAAATGCTGAAACATGAGATGCGATTCTAGAGGAAGAGCAGTAGGTGCTCGCTGTGCAGAAAGGGACAAAATACTCCTACGGGGGCACCTCAGACTGTACAGCTTCTGAAAAAGCTGGTAAGGAATAAGGAGCACGGCACAAACGGAGAGGATACCCAAAGATAACCAAATTTTGGAAGAAAACCACAAAGGAGTGATAACTAATTACGCTATTCACCAACCTCAGCAGGCTACAGTTCCAGTGAGATTATGTACCAGAGAAGAACCAACTCGTAAATAAGTGCTAGCTGAAAAAAACAAAAATAGCTTTTTCTTTTTTTCCTTAAGAACAGATCACCCCATGGCAGTCACACTGAGGGGGGACAGGGGACAACAAACTAGGAAAAATTCTTACTGTGAAAAAGTGATAAAGCCTTATATTCAGCTCAGATTTAGAAAATGTTAACATTTGGGGGATTTAAACAAGCCGAGCAGTTTGCACATCACAGACAGAAGGTAGTAGTTAAGGACAAAACTTGTCTATAAAGCATAGAAATCATCTGTAAAGTAAAAATGCTTTAATCAGATTATTAAGAGATCTCTGCTGGTTTTACACACAAAAGCCTGAAATCAATTGGATAATGCAAGACTCATCAACTGAGAAGCTGAGCAGAGCTCAGAGGAGTATGACAGCACTCAGCCAACGTCCTGTACCTTTTGGGAGAGAAAACCTGAATATCTAAACTGGTTTTCTTCGCTAGCTTCTCTAGGCTTTGTAAGACAAGTGAAAAAAAAAATTGAAAAAAAAAATGTAATTGGATTTTAGAAGAACAAGCCAGTGAGAAGAAATCTTGCTTTAGAAGTTTATCAGTTTTTTTTTTAACTCAAGAGTGCAAACAGCAAATCTGACTACATTAAGCTCTCGGACACACAAAACTGCATGCCCTGCCAGTACCTGTTTCAAATCTCTCCTCCAAACATCTAGGAACTGGCAAAAACTACTAATTGGCCCTCCTAAGAACAGAGCTGGGAACTGTTGTGCAAATTCACAGATAGAGTTGAAGTTTTCCTGTCCTCAGGGTCTTAGGCCTAGGAACCTGCAGGAGGACTGTTATTTCTATCAGATGCGGCTACAGTTCACGTGACACTGTTCCTCGTGAAGAACTACAAGTTATAATCCATACTGAATTCAGGATGAACTCCTAATACAGTCAGTCACCATATTCTCCATTTCCTTGCACAGCTACTGTTCCCTGCCTTCCCCTACTTTCAGTTTTCCAAACAAAGTCAAAATGCCTACAATCCAGAACAGCAACATAAAGCATTGTTAAAAAAAAAAAAAGTTTTCAACAAAAAAATGTAGGGAAGGCAATTAAAGAGCTGAAGAGGTATTGGTGTTTCCATGGCAATCTGGCAGACAGGAGCCATGCTCGCGTCTTCTCTAAAGTCTTCCGTCATTCTCCAGCACTAAATCTTTATTAATTTGAACGTTAAGCATGTTTGCCTGTGCAGAAATGCCAGCCCGCTACTTGTGCTGAGCGGCACTTCCACAGCCGTCCAGGGTGATGTCAGAGAAACGAGATGAAGGCTTGCTGCATGGAACAAACAGCAGACGCCCGTGCCATTTTGAGATACAAAGCTCTTTTTTCATCCTCATAGCAGTCTAAAAAAAGGACATGTGCCCTAGGAACAGACTATTTTCTAAACAGAACGAACGATTATTTCTGCAGCTCTCAGATGACTGTGTTTAGAATGATATAAGCACTGTTTCTTCTAGATGGGCACTGACAGCCCTTGGCTTCTGTTGGCAAGATGATTTCAGAGTGAATTCATAGAAACTAAGAATATAACTACAAAAGGACTTTTTAAACACAGATGCTTAGGGAAGCTCTTTTTTCCCCCCCCCAACATGGGTGACATTTCCCTAAGGTGTCTCATAGGAGAGGCGAGAATTAATAATCTCAGCATCATTCCTCAGCTTTGCATTCATTAGCCAAGAGTACAAACGCAAAGGAAACTACGTTACATCTGAAGTTACAAATTGTGGCTGTTCGGTTTTGCTGTTAAGCGAGATTCCCGACTCCAGAAGAAACAGGCTGCCAGCGTCCTGCTGCCACTCTTTCACCTACTCCTTGTCCTGGGTCCAAGCGCCAGCCACCCATCCCCTCTCGCAGCGCAGATACCGTTTTTGAAAATGGGCGAAGCTGAACAGGACCAGAGCATATTGAAGAGAAATACCCGCTGACTGCAACAGCAGCAAGACACCCAGAATAAGGGAGGGAGGGAAATAGCTGTGGAAGCTGACATAAAAACCAAGCCACCCATTGTAAGAGATTCGAATGCCAAATGCCACCAGAGGCGTAAGTCCTCTTTTCCCAAGGATTCAAGTCCTGAGAACGTCAGCGAGAGGATCTTCACGTATTTCTAATCTGACTAAGTGAAGCCCTGAAGGCAGTGGTGCGAGTTAGCCAGATTCTCATCACACTCCCTTTGGAAAGTCTAAATCAGCATCTTTGATAAGAACAAATTTGATAGACAGTAACACCTTCAAAAGATCAAGTAAAACTTGCTCTTCCATAAGCAAATCCATATCAAGCAGACCATCACTGTCAGCAGTATCTAAAGTCCTCAAAAGTTTCACTGCTTGAATACTAAAGATCGCAAACTGCAGCCCACATCGACGCACTACCTTTGCGCTGCTCTAAATCAAAATGTATGGCAACCTGTTAGAAATACAGGCTGATAGTCAACAGCAGCCTGGTGAAACCGGGCTTAGCAAAATCCAAGTGTTAATAATGACAGTGGGTAATTAGGGTGGGCTCTACTAGCGAGGATTCCCATTTCACCCATTGCTGCCTGATCAAAAGAGGAGCAAATCGTTCACAGCAATTATCAGGAGAGTATCCTCACCAAAAGCACAGGTGTTGCTGCCCCACCCCAGCTTACTGCAACTTCAACTGCAGCCTTTTGCAAAACTAAACAACGGCTCAACTGGAAAAGCAAGTTGCTACACCATTGGGCTTGCATGATGAGGCAGAGTTGAATAGTCCAAGCCATAGCGCTTAGAGCATCCAGGAGCCTCCTATTTATTGACCAAGAGGGCTGACATCAGATACCTGCCCTCTCTTGCACAAGAGCATCAAGACAGTTGAATATGCACCTGAAAATACCCTTTCGGTGACTTCATCTTTCCCTTTCCCATTAGGTAAAGCCGCAGCTCCCACTCCCAAGAACCAGATGCAGGTCAATATCTCATGAACAACAGGAGTCATTTTCAGTCTAGATTTGTCATCTCTGACAACCAGCCTTTGTTTAGCACTGGGAAGGGCTTTCACCCACAATGCCAAAAACTTCTGCAGCATGGGAGGACCTCGACCGGCCTGGTAGGTATCCATACCCAGTCAAGTGACAACAAGTAATACCACAGCTACTTCTCCTCTCAGCCCCTGTCAGGGAAGGAACTTGTAGGGCTAGCAATAAGCTGATAAGTTGCTGATACGAAGGTACGGTTTAACTAAGTGGACATCACATTTAGTCTTTGCAAAAATAGCATTTTGCTATCTTATGGGACTGTGTATGCCATTTCCTGAAATAACAGTCCTGCTATGCACCACACCTCTACCCTACCAAGAAAACATATTTCTGCATTTATAAGACACCTAGCCTCGAAAGACCCTTTATTTTTCCAGCCCCTTTTGGGCAAAGCTGGCCAAAACACATTCAGGAAATAGCCTTTTTTTCTTTTTTTTTTCCACTCCAACCATCTTCTTGCAACATATCAGTAAAACTAAGCAAGTCAGATTTCAGAAGGGGTTACTGGGGGGAAAAAAAAAAAAAAAGGCATTTCTCCCAGGAGACAAATAATGACCACTTCAAAGTCAAAACAGATAGATGAACGCGACTACTCTGTATCCAAGACAGTGGTAGCGGTCAAAAGTCTGTGGATGCCAGCTTCCACTCCTAACCATACCAAAGAATAAAATTGCTGAAATTATCGGTCTTGCTCAGTCACGCACTAAACTTCCACCACCACTTTCTCCCATTGCTACACTCTTCACAAGTCATCTGAAAAGCAATCCAGCCTCTCAGGGGCAAAAAGGAAGAAAGAACGAAAAGTCACGCAAGTAATCAATGACTGCTGGTCCTTGATAGCTTTAACGTGCTGCAAGGCTGCACACGCTTTACTCTCGGAACAGGACTGCTGCTGGGAGAGGCATGAAATCCGTCAGAACCCAACAGTTAAGGCTATGGACCGCGTTCTCCAGCCTGGCTGTAAAACGTATTGCAAATGCCAACACGTAATAGGGAACCGTGACGAAAAGCAGCAGTTTCTTCAGATGTGCACACATGGCTACATCACGCCTGAACTGATTAACAGTTGAAGGAGGAGGATACATAGAAATTCCTTCTGGGCGCGTAGATATTTCCTCAACAAAGAGGCTAGAACAAACACGACGCGTAGGTATTTCAAGCGATGGAAAGCCGTAAACCATCTTCTCCCGTGTTTTGAAATCAAAAAACCTCAAGCGCTCAAACCCTTTTTGCAACGGTACGTACATCACCGCCACGCACTGCCAGTAAAGGACGACTTCCATTTCAGTTTTCCGTTACGTGTCAGCTCCCACGAGCCGGCGGGGAGCCCTCCCGCCGTCCGCGCCCCGGGGAGCCCCCGCTTCGCGGCTGGGACCGGCCCC
>WAAD01002122.1:40289-57123 GCA_013389945.1 Fregata magnificens
CCTCCCTGGGGTGGCGGCGGCGGCGGCGGGCGCCCACGGGTGAGGGGAGCAGAGTACTCCACCTGACGTGCTCGGCCGAGGCGCTGCCCTGCCCTTCGCTCGGGCGCGGGGTGCGGGCAGCTGCCGGGCAGGGGCGAATGGAGCGTTGCCCCGGGGCAGGCACCCACCGGAGGGGAAACACGAAAACGGCATCTGCGGCCGGAGGTGCGCCCCGGTTGGGAAGGGGGGACTCCGGAGCGGGTGTACGAGCCCAGCGCCCCACGGCTCAGCCCCACGGCTGCCCGTGCTGCAAAAGCACAGCGGGAGAGCTGGGTTCCCGCAGAGGAGGTCTTGGGAGGGCAGCGGGGCTGTAAAGCACCCGTCATTCGCCGTAGCGCCTGGATTCATAGAATCATTAAGGTTGGAAAAGACCTCTAAGATCATCAAGTCCAACCATCAACCCGACACCACCATGACTCTTAAACCAGGCCCTGGAGTGCCACGTCTACGCCTTTTTTGAACGCCTCCAGGGATGGTGACTCCACCACCTCTCTGGGCAGCCTCTTCCAATGCCTAACCACTCTTTCAGTAAAGAAATTCTTCCTGATGTCCAGTCTAAACCTCCCCTGACGCAACTTGAGGCCACTCCCTCTCGTCCTATCGCTAGTTTCTTGGAGAAGAGTCCAACACCCGCTTCACTACAACCTCCTTTCAGGTAGTTGTAGAGAGCGATAAGGTCTCCCCTCAGCCTCCTCTTCTTCAGACTAAACAGCCCCAGTTCTCTCAGCCGCTCCTCATAAGACTTGTTCTCTAGACCCCTCACCAGCTTCGTTGCCCTTCTCTGGACACGCTCCAGCACCTCAGTGTCCTTCTTGTAGTGAGGGGCCCAAAACTGAACACAGGATTCGAGGTGCGGCCTCACCAGTGCCGAGTACAGGGGCACAATCACTTCCCTAATTCAACCTCAAGATCGCTCCCAGTGCTCGGCCATCGTTTAAAGCGTTAAAAATCCTTCTGCCCTGGCTCCAGCTCCCCGCAGACTGAGAGCCCTTTGTGCGTGGTGCTGACACGGCAGCCCGGCCCGCCAAGGCAGGATTCTGCCGGGTTCGGGGGAGAGAGAGGGGACAATGAATAAAGTTCACTGTTTTCCCCCTGTAATTCACCAGATCCTGGAACTCCTCCCAAGCATGGAGCTGGACGGTCAGCGCCCTACCACCAAGACTATTTTTTCCAGGTATGCAGATGCAGCCTGGATGACGAATCCCCCACTGTCCCACACAGCCGCCAGAGCTTCCCATCACCGCTCTGATGGCTGCTCGCGGGCAGCCGATGGTGCCTTCCAGCTGTGACAGCCGTCCCACAGCACTGCTCCTGGCACACCTCCCTCCCCGCAGCTCCTCGCCCTCCGGGGTGGAGGCCAGAACCCCAGCATGCCCAAAACTTTCCACATATAAAATTATTGGAGGGCAGCAACCAATGCTTAAAAAAAAAAAAAGTGATCACAAAGCCAAGCTGGGAGTCGAGAAGGGACAGGCAGGAATGTGACCGGAACAAGGAGGGCTTGGGGTTGCTTTCCCTTAATGCAGCTAATTCAGGAGGAATTCTGGTGTTTTACCGAAAGCTGCCATTTGCAGCTCCGCCCAGTGCTGAGCATTACTTATTATCCCTGACCCTGAAGCGGCCAGTTCTCCATCGTCTGCATTTTGCTTGGCCTGAACACAAGGTACTTATCCCCAGCATAGGGACAGCATCCGTGGCCGCCCTGGCACAGGTCTCGGAAGCTGCCATGAGGGCAACCAGCTCCACCTGGCAAATGGGGCTCATCGGGGGAATCCAGCCCAGATAAGGGAAGGCATTGCTTTGCTCCCGTGGGCCTAGGGAACCTGCTGATTGCTCCCGTCTCTCCGCTCTAATCCTGCTCTCCTGGGTGTATGTGGGCTTAGCCACCCGCAAGAGAGAGCATCCCACGGCGGCTCTGTCAGCTGGAGAAAGGGGTGAGAGCAGCCACTGGCATGGTAAAAGTTTGGAGGAGATGGACCTGGAGGGGCAGCACGGGTTTTGCAGCTGGGGAGGCGAGGGCCGAGCTGCCCACGGCTGCCCTGGCCAGGCGGGTTGCCCATGCCGGGAGGGAACACGCAGGGCAGAGCGGGAAGGGGACAGGGGCAGGCACCGCGCTGCATCCCTACGCCAAAGCTCCTCAGTTAGTTCCCCATCATCTCCGTGCATCTGTCTCATTCAGCAATAAGCTGTTTGCAGAGGAGTTAAAAATATGCTTCAGCGTTGCTTCATCTTACATGCCCTGTCACAGTCCCATTAACAACACCGTATGCAAAGAAGCAAAGGTTTGCCGTGCAGGGCACCTGCCAGCAGAAGTGACCTGACCCTCCAGCTCTACCATGTGTCATTTCACCCCCAGTTTCCGACCCAGAGATGACCAGCGGCCAGCGCTGGAACTGGAAGGCTGTGGCAAGGTTTTCCATAGTTTCCATCTGGTTTCCCCCGTGCCTTGCCCTGCTTTGCCCATGGAGCGTCTCGCCCGGGTGCGGGAACTGATCCCCAGCCGCCCGGGGTGGTGAGGGGAGGCGGGCAGGGTGGCGGGCAGGGTAACGGGCAGGGTGCTGGGTGTCTGGCAGAGGGCTGGGTGTGCTCTGGCGCTGGACACGATGCCAGCCGAGGGATTAGGAGAGCTGAACAGACTCCATATCCACAGCATTGCTAGTTAAACGGTCCCGGCAGTTGGGGAAATCCTGGCACTTTGGCTGACAAAGGCAGGGAGATCAAGCCCTCTTTGCAGCTCCATGTCAGGAGTCTCACTCCGCAATGATTTTGGTCGCCTGCTCCGCAGGGCAGCGGCGCACTTGTTTTGATCTCAGCGTGTGCAGACCGCTCTCCAGCCCCAGCACTCTTCAGGCTTCCTGCCCCACTGCTTCAAAGCCAGCCCCGTCTGCCAGCCCTCGAGCTGTCACCGGCAGGCGGAGGCAGGTGGAGGCGCCGGGCTGTCACTGGCAGTGTCGGGGTCTAGGTCCCCCCGTTCAGCAGAGACCCCCCAAGTGATGCCAAGCAGCTGATCTCTGCAGATGGTGTGGCTGGCTGTGAAAGGGGGTGAAGGCATCCTGCCCCCGACCTGTGCTCGCTCCGCGCAGGGAGGAAGCCCACGATGACAGCACCTCCCCACGTCCCGTGTGGCTCATCGCTCTGCAAGCCGGGGGATGCTGCCAGGCAGAGGTGCCCGGGGCCTCTGCTGTGCTCTCTCCAGCTCTCCTCCAGAGAAGGCAAAATGTATTTAAACAGTCTGAGGTGCTTTTTGGGTGTCTGTACATGGTCAGCGAGTTGCGTGGCACTTCTCCTCTGTCCCCCACCTTGGAGGAACCGTTGGTTTCACCAGCTTTGCGTTGGGTCTTTCAGAATAAATTGTGTTTTCTTGCAATAACCTTTCAGTGACATTGCTGGTGGTTCAGGCATTCAGATCTCAGCTCAGCCCACACCCAAACGCCTGCCTTACATCCCAGCATTTTACACACCCAGATAAATGTTGCCCCATTTTTACCTGCCCCTGGTCTGGGGGTCCTTAGGACATGCTTGACTCATACATCCCAGCTTTTTCTTTTGAGAACAGAAGAGCTGGAACCCCGTTAAAATGGAAGCTGAGCGTATTTCATAGTTACAAGATGTCAGCAGCCGAGAGCTTTAAGAAAAACAGGAGGGAGAGAGGCTTCCAAAAAAATCCTCAGGGCTGGCAGCCTTGCGCTCACACCACGAATTGCTTGTCCTGTGGCTCACCTGCTAACTCTTAACATTCATGTGACTTGGCTTTCGCAGCGATTACCTTACCTGCCAGCTAGTCTCGTCTTAAAAAACCCAGAGAAGTGCAAAGGCATTCCCGCATCAGGCCCCGCAGGAATGTGCCGGGCGCCCCAAGCCACCTCTGCTGCCCCGCGTAATCACCCAGGGAATTTATACCCTCTGTCTTCCCCACCGCCACGCTCGCTCTCTCAGCAGCCTCTGGAGTATTTATGTTGCAGATGGAGCCACGCAGCTCCATGCATGCAAGTTTTACCAAAGTTGGCCTGACATAGGGGGTGGCTGTGAAGCTCCCGAAATGCTCCTGGCTCTGGGAACTGGATGGAGTAAGAATTCACTCCACTCCAGGTAGCAGCTGGAGCTGTAATGATGGCTAGCACAGGGCTACAGCCTCGACTCAAGGAAGGGGCAGCTGCTCGGCACTGCTCAGATCCGTCCTTCGGTTGCCTTTTTCGGGTCTGTACCCAGGACCAGCTGCGTAGATGGGAGCCTGCAACTCTCCCTCTCGGTCAGCAGCTGCTGGGGAGCTAAAGCAGTGATTTGCAGCAAGCAAGCACCCCGCCCCACTGCTCTCCCAGTGCACGCGCGGCCCATGCAAGCCACCCCTCCAGCTCCTCATGCAGGTAGGGGCATGGGAAAGCAGAACAGAGGTTTCTTCCTATTCCTATGGGACTCAGAGCCCAGCCTCAGTCCCTGGCTGTGCCATTACATCCTGCCTGGCACCGGGAGGGAGCCCCACGCTGCTCTGTGCAGCCTGCTCCGAGCCCATGCTGAGCCGGAGACCACCCGGGCTCCCTTCTTGCCTCATCGGTCCCCTGCTCTCCCAAGGCAGATCCCGCGGGCAAGATGCCATCACAGCTGTGAGGGGCTCGTGGCCATGCATGGAGCAGGGGGAACACACAGCTCCAGGAGAGGTCCTAGGGAGTCACCTGCACCCCAGGCTCCCATGGGCTCCAGCACCACGCGGACCCATGCAGGTCACGGTGTGGAGGACTTGGGGTCACCGTGACTCCAGCAAGCACATTTAGTTCTGCTCCTCTATGCAAATCCTGTGTCTGCTGCAATTTTCAGGGGCCCCAGTGGCGGCCGACAGGGAGGGTGCACTTTCCGCTTCGGGTGCTGTGCCGTGACAAGGCCGGGGAGTCCCGTTTCCATTGAGCGTGGGCGGCGTGCCAGGGGAGCAGAGCGTGCCGGGGCGGCCGGGGAGCACCCGCAGGGCCAGGGTGCTGCTGGCGGGATGCTGGGGAAAGGAAAAGGAAAAAAAAGCAATGACAGAGGAAATAGGTTTATCATCTCTCTGCAGAGCGCTGGGGCTCAGCCACAGGGGGTTTTCTGAGCCATGATTCAAAATCACACTGGGCTTCTCCATGCAGCCGTCAGCCCAGAGAAAGCCCCGCGGCGGGGGTCTGGCAGACCTGCCGGCCTGGGCGCAGGGAGCGGGGACTCCCCAACTTCTGCTTTATCCTCTCCAGCAGATTTGCAAGCTCAGGCGTGACTGCAGCCAGCCGGGAGCAGCCATGCGGGATGCTGGGGAGCTCGGTGCTGTGGGCACAGCCCCCTGCAAACCCCGGAGCACCCCTGCGCCCACAGGGGACCCAAACGGTGCCCAAGCCAGGGGAGAAGGGGGATGGGCTGGGGGGGAGGTGGCACAACTGCCCCGGGGGAAGCAGAGCCCGGGACATGCGTAGGCAGCTGGGCCGGAGGCTGTGCAGGAAGCGTGGGCAGAGCATCCGCGGTGGAGAGGTCGTACCCCACCTCCCCCCGATGCCGGCTGTGGGGGCTTGGGAGCAGCCAGACCCCCAGGGACCCCCAAAGGGCTCAGGTCTGGAGAACCAACATGACTCCAGGGATGGATCGAGGAGGCTGCCAGGGCCGGTCGGGTGCCCCACATCCTGCCCTGGGGCTTGCCGAGTGCTCGGGGCTGGGGATCAGCCCAGGTGCTCACCCCGGACAGGGGGGATGAGACAGTTTGGGGGTGTGCTGGGACAGGACATGGTGCTGACTAAGGCCCATGCCCGAGGGCTGGTCCCGGCAGTCAGCTGCCCGTGGCCAGCCGCCAAGCCCAGCACCCTGCCGTCTGAAAAGCCTTCATTTTTGGGCAGCAGAAAATCGACATCCTCCTTTCTGAAAGGTCACCTCAGAAGCAATGTAGCAGAGCAAAGCGCAAGGAGAGGGTGGGGAAGGCGACCTGCTGAGCCCCCCAGCCTAGCTCTGCGGGGCATCCCTCCCTGGCCCCGGTGGCATCGAGAGGCCCCCAGAGAGACAGAACATCCCCAGCTGGGAAAGAACCTCTGGGTGCCAACCAGCCCCATGGCAGCCACCAAGGGAGGGAGGACAAGGACTAGGGGCTCGAAGGCTGAACCCCAAGCCCTGCCGCCCTGGCCGTTGCTGCCCAGGCAGTTATCTGGCATCGGGTGCCCTGGGCAGGTGCTTGCCCTGCTGCAGGGATGCTGGCACAGACCACCATGCCACTGGGACATTCACTCATGGCAAAGCAGCTGCCAGAAACCACCCGGGGTCAAACTTGCCCAGGGCCTCAGAGGGAAATATGCTGAAAGTGGGTTTTTCTGGAAACCTGCCCGAAAGAGGGGTTTGCGAGTGCGAGACTCTGGTTCAAAGTGGGGGGAGCAGCTGGTGCCCAAGTAAACACAGAAACCAAAACCTTGCAGCACCTGAGTGGCTGCTCCCTGGGAGTGGTGACGGTGCAGAGCATTGCCACGGTCCCTGATAGGTGAAACCTGGTTTATATTTGACACCATGGCTGCAGCACCCTGCCAGCCTTTGCTGTCCTACCGCGCTCTTCCTCTCTGCAGTGCCGTGCCCCACCCACGGCAGGTTTGGCAGCGTCCGGGAACCAGCTCTGCCTGTCTGCTCTCGCTGCTTCGCTTTTCAGACGCTCAGGGAAAAAAACCCCGTCACCCGTCACTGGCATGCCTGGCAGTGTAAGCCATCCAGCGCAGCCCTATGATGGGCCAGGGTGGGCACGGCCACGCACAGTCCTTCCAGCAGGCACTCTCCCCAACAGCACCCCTGGCCCCGTGGACACAGGGACACTCAGGGATGCCCAGACCTGAGCTTAGCAGCGGCAGCAGCAAGCGCAGCCAAACGCAACAGCTTTTCTGAAAGATCACTCTTGTGACAAGGCGTGTCACCTTTGTGCTCACGCGACGAGCAGAGCAGCTCCCGGGGCACCTTGCACCATCGCCTTTTCCTTTGCACCCTGCTGCTCTCTGCCCATACCCTGTGCCAAGGGTTTCCCAGCAGCAATGGGCATGTCGTGGGGCTAGGGAGAGCCCAGTACTGCTCCTTGCACCCTCCAGGGCAGGGGGCTTGGGTGCTGCAGAGGTGCCAGACTTTGTGCCGCTCCCAGGTCCTGCTTCCCCCTCTGCTCCGCATGCGCCTGGCATGGGACCGAAACTCTCAGCCTCTGCTGGGTTGAAGGGACCAGGCACAGGAACCTGGGGGATGCCTGGTGGGGGAACCCAGCAGGCAAAGGCTGCTCCAGAGCCTCTGGAGGCAGATGGGAAGCTCAGAAACAGAAATGAGATGGGCGTCAGGTAGGAGGCGACTTGGGCAGATGCTCTGCTAGGAAATGTCACTGTCCAGCTCAGTCGCAGCATCCCAGCTGCGTGATGGAATGAGGCCAGGCGGCACAGCCTTGTGTGGCACAGTCCGGGACCCCTTGCAGGCAGATCCCCGGGTTCACGGGGATGCAGCCCAGGCCCAGCAAGGCTGTGGGTCTTTGGGGAGGACAGAACGTTGCCACGAGGTGGGGGTGCCCTCAGGAGGAGCCCCCTTCATCTCCCCAGCTCTGGGCACGTCTCTGCACCGTGCACCAGCTCCTTGCAGGCACTGCCATCTGCAGGCAGCGGCTCCAGGGCCAGCTCTGGGCCTCTGCCAGCATCAAGTGCGCCGCACTGCGACTCCAACCTCTCCTAGCACCAAGCGCAAAGCACCATGACCCACAAATGAGCAGCAACCATTACGGTCACCCACACCCAGCAGGGCTGCACCCTGCACCCACCGCTCACTGCTGTGCACCAGGGCAGGGAGCCACATCCCTGAACCCACCCATACTCCCCCAGTCCAGCCTCAAGCAAGCTGTCGGTTAATGCATGGAGAAACCAGCAATGGCTTCTCTCCTCTCCCCCGAGCAGCCGGCAGCAGGATGGGAACAACTAACCTCACACCTGGCTGCTCAGGAGGTGCAGATAGCCCCCAGCAAAACAACCCCCAGCCTACACCTCCCTCACACAGAGCATCAGCAGCACCTCTGCCCTGTGTGAGGGAGGAAAAGGAGCTCTATATTGTCAACGTAGCGAGGGAGTTGCTTATAAAGTGCTCCCTGGAGCTCCATACTGGCCTGCAGGAGAGGCATCTTCCTTGCCTTCCTCTTTAGGCGAGCAGCATTTGCAGCTCCATGCCTCGTTACTAACACACACCCCGCTCCTAGCTTGTTCTGCTTCACTTGTGCCCCAGGTAAACAGCATTGCCCCAAAACTGTCTCCATGAAAGTCTGCCCAGGCACCCATGAGGCTCTGCCCATGCTGAGGGGCCACCTGCCCACATCCAACAGGCAGACAAACACCAGCAGGGAAAGAGACCCCTGCTATAACCAAAGCATATTCTCTCTGCCAGAAAATGGCCAAGATAACATTTTTCAACTAGTTCTGCCTCCAAAAAGGAGCCCTTATCCCAGGTGGCTTCAGCTATGGGGCCTTTACCCTCTCGTGTCCCTGGAATGAAAGAAAGAAACCTCCGAGATCCCAGAAACAAGACACGGGAAACTCCACACTGCAGGGGGGATTTTTGAGAAGCATTTATTTCACTGCTGACACTGGGGCTGCAGGAGGCAACTGCTCACCAAGCCGCCCTTTGCTGCAGAAATGTCACTCCCCTCAATCACAACAATCCACGTACAGTCGGTGTCTGCTCACCTTTCAGCACCTACATTACACAGACCTACATCACTGGGACATTCACCTGTTAGGGATACCACTTAAAAGGATTAAAAATAACGATGATAATAATAAAGCAATCTACAACATAACACTTGGAGGCATCATGCAGCAACCAGATGATTTTTGGACTACATGGCAGATCAGATTTGCTAGGTTTACTGGTGGATGAGTGCTAACTGCTTCCCTGCCAGTCCAACACAGTGCCAAGCTGGGGAGTGTTCCCAGACAGGAAAACAGCTCCCGGTTTCCTACCCAGTGGCAGGAAACACTTCCAGGTCACAGTTTATACTTCCAGAACTACACAAGATTATGTGCTTGTAAAAGGTGCTGGGGAGTCCTGAAACTTCCTTCTGTGACACTGCCTGCTTCCTACCAAGTGGCAGACACTTGAGTGCAGAAGAGTGCCTGCGCTGTGGGGTTTCTTTTTTCTCTCTTTTTTTTTTTTTTTTTTAATAAAAACAAAAGCTGACTGGTAAAATGTTATTCTTAGCACAGGTGGACCAAAAACCAATTAAAAAAACCCCCAAAAAACCAAAAAACACATTACACTGGAAATATACAGATTGGCCCATGAGAAAGAAGCTTTATACTATTGCCCCATAATGAGTTTTTCTTCACCTACAGTTTCAACTTCCCAAGTGAGGTAGGGAGAGGGTGACCACAGGAAAAAAAGATGGTGTTTCCAAAGGATTCCACTGTTTTAAAGTTATCCTTTTGAATCCTTCATGTAAAGTTAAAGTATTCTTTAAGGAAACACTGCCTTTTCTTCATAACAACATTCAGAGTTTTGGTTTTTTGGTTGTTTTGGGTGAAGGAAACAGAGAGAAAGAAAACAAGCATCCCAGAGATGAAATGCTGGCAGTTTTGACACGTTTTGGAAGGAAAGCACAATTATAAAAAGGAAGGAAATAATGTAGTGAATCTGCAGATAGAAGGGAAAAATACAGAGTGCTGACATAGTTTGCACTGTGCCCGCTCCAACAGCACCTGAATTACACACCCTGTTCACGTGGAAACATACTGTCATACACAGCCATCAGGAGAGGGAAAGTGGACACTTACAAACCTGTAGTTTAATTTTGTAGGAATCAGTAATATAGAAGCCTTTCATTGCCCCTCCTAGTACTAGACAGAATATATTTTAAGGCATAATTTAACATCCATTTCTTCCTAAAGCAATTTAAAGTGTAACAAGCCAGGATGTCAGACACAGAAAACTCAACAATAGCTATTCTGACAGAGGTGAAAGCTATTATATGTACAGTGCAGTATTCGCCTTTGAACGGGGGAGTCTTGTCTTAAAAAAAAAACAAAACAAACAAACAAAAAAAAAAAAAAAAAAAAAAAAAAACAACTGCAGACCCAGATTCTAAAAAAGCAAACGTTGCCAACACAAGGAATGTTCATTAGAGTCCAGTTCCCACTAGAGCTACTCAACAGGCAGACATACAACGTGATTATGCTAAACCGCACTGATTGGCTGTTCCCAGAGCGTGCCCCCGGGAGTGGGGCAGAACAGTGGGAGGCCAAACTCTGCAGTACCCTAGTGCAAACTGCCTCAGAGGAAAAGCCTGTAGTCAACAAGCCTTTACACCTATTGTTAAGCTTCACTAAGAGATGTAGTAGTCAGGTGTCACCTAACAATTTCAGGACACTCCCGTAAAGGTGATGGTCCTCCATGGATTCTAATGCACATCCCCCGTGAACAGTGTCCTGCACACATATACCTGCAAGGCTACCGGCTTTCCCTCTTCCATGACTGCAACCGGCTCACAGCCACCAGAATCTCACATAGACGATCAACATGATAAAAAACACAGCTACGGCCGCAAGTTTGGCGTAAGTGGAACGCATGTTTAGATACTTGGCATCCTGACGGTACTTCTTGGACAAACTGGACAAGTTGTTGGCCTTGGAATCAAGAGCTGTTAAAGGGAAATGGGAGAGAAGTTAATCAAGATTAACCCAACCAGATGTTCCCCAAAACGTTACACTAACTGTACAAGTTTCTCTGGAGCAGCTGGAAGCGCAGCAGTTTCACATGGCAGCGTGCCCTGTGCCTATCTGCAGTGCTCTAGTGCTCATCGTGCTGGGATGACAGCCACTCAAGCTGGTGAGACGCTGGTCTCGCCCAAAAGAAGCACCAGTACCTGCCAGGTGCTTCAGGATGCAACCAATCCAACTGAAACACCCACCGAGTCCACTGCTTTTCTCAGGAGGCTCAGGGACCAGCAAGCCTTTCCCTCCAGTATGCTCTACCCACCCAGCTGACTGAGGGGACAAGGAACCATATGCCAAATATCGGCCATTCCTTGTACCTGAAAGTGCCTCTCCTCGTTGTAAGACTTCCTCAATGTTGGCCACCATAATCCTCTGCACATCTTGCAGCTCTGTGTTGATGGAGCCCAGGTTCCTCCTCGCCCGGCTATCAATGTAGAGCTTCTTGGTTTTCTGGATGTAAGTATCTGGAACAAGAGGGGGCTATCAAAGGGAATCTCACCTAACACAGAGCAGCCTGGCTGCCGAAGGAGTGGGAGCACTGCTGAGACAGCCAGCAGACTGCATGCAAATATTCACTGGAGCGAGGCCAAGAAACTTAAAGCAGGAAATCTGAATCAAAGGACATTTACCATTTCCCTACCGCTTCTCTATTCTGTTGCTCAAAACACCCATTTCTCTAGTGCCAAGAAGAGGCTGAACTGTCAATTCCATAAGCCAAGCTGGAGAGGATCCTGTGGCTGCTGCTCCACCCCCCAGCAAGAAGTTTCCTAACTAGCCACAGGGAGAGGGACCTCACCAAATTCAATGAAGGAATAGGGCCTGGAGACCGTCGGCACCTTCTTGCCATGCTGCTCATCAAACTCTGAATGCAAGTCTTCCAGATATGCAAAGGCCAGCTTCTTGGGGAATGCAGCTTCACACAGGACCAGGTAACACACTCCTTTCTCAATGATGTAGCTAGAAGAACGGCAGACAGAGCATTAATCAATCAATTTTGAACCTATCCTATCAAACACCACCCTGCATACCTTTATTCCTATGAGGCAATGAGAACTGGGAACAGGGACTTCCAGTTTGCCATGTCTGGATCAGGTGTAAACCTTCCTACAAAGTAATGGCTTATTTTTTCTGCACCTAAAATAAATTTTCTTGTAGCCTCAGACCCTATACCCATGCCAACAGCCCTGAACTTTGACTCTGCTGGAGCAAAAGTTGGCTTGTGAGTATCATGAGCTTAACAAAATACCAACAACAAAAAGAGTTATAATTTTGGAGTAAAAAAGGGAGGATACCCTCCCTCCCTCCTGTAGTCAGAAGGACGGGAGCACAAGAAAGTTTGCCAGCAGAGTAGAGGGGAAGGTGGCCAACACAGCCCTAAGACAATGCAGCACAGCAAAGTACCTGAGGCCCACAAACGGGAAGCTCTGCCCTGAGATTAGGACACACACAAGAATTTGGTCTCAGCGTGCTAAAAAGCCACCCACTTTCCATTTTGGAGGGCTGGGTATCCCCTTCCCCCGCAACACCAGCCTGTTGGTGGGGTGTCGCTATCCACATGCATGACCTCAAAGGCAGCTGGGGAAAAATATTGGTGCTAGATGGGTTCTGGTGACTTCCCCTACAGGTTTGCCATGGGTAAGTATGACTGTGCTGCCAGCTCTTCGGCTGCAAGGTTAGGAGCTCCAAAACATACGATGGAAGAGGAGCTGCTCTTGCTGTGCAATGCTGTTTGGTTTGTTCCACAGCTGAACGCACAGAGAGGTGGTCCTCTTCTCCTCCTCCCACCACCCCATCCCCACTGCATCTCATTTGTATTTGTTTGCAGAGGTTTAGTGCTGACCTTGTTTCAGCGTGAGCTCCAGTGCCTCTGTCAGCACTGAGAACAGGGGCCTTTCATTATAATTCAGCTAAAAAGCCTGCTGAAATAAGGGATAAAATGGAACCAATCTTGAGATTCTTTAGGCTTTGCTACAACCGCCTGCTGCTGTACATTCCCAACTACATTTTCCTCCTCATTCAGAGCCAACAGAAAAATAAAGGCAACAATATTTCCACCAAAACCAAGGGAGTGGAGACAGTAAATAGCCCCACATACACTTGTGAATGTTTATCTATATTATTCAGGGTGGAATTTAAATGCTACTTTTGTTACCTTCCTTTGACTTTCTGCATAATGCCATTATGTAGCAGTCTAGTTAGCATAAAGATTAACAGTGTATTAAAGAATTGACCAAGTCACGAGGGCATTGTAGTTAAATAAGTAGCTTAAAATTTTGTTAATAGCTGCATCAGGCTTACTTCCCCTTCACACTGTTTTTCCAGATACCCCAACAGGTCCAAGTCCTTTGAATTAACCATCCTCAACTTGTTTCCGGGCTCAGGAGCATCCATTTCTCCTGCCTCTGTATGTCCTGTGTGCAAATCCCACCAGCCTTCAAATAACTGATCCACCCCAACCAGAAGGAAGAAACTCCAGTTACTATAATCCATTCCACAAGTGCGTCGCCACGAGCCCATGCTTTTATTCCTTCTTATGTCCCTCAGCTTGGACTGCATCACTCCATAAGACTAATCCTACAGTACGTCATGCCTCTGTTCTTACCTGTGGACACCTGCTTGACAGCTTGGAGTTCCTGCAAATCATCACCTAGAGCTTGACTTAGCCACTGTCATGAACAGCAATATTTGAAAGAGTCTTTTGATATAAGCTAAACTGGTGTCAGACAGGAATTCTGGCAGTATTCCTTGAGAGCCAGAGCAGCAAACGCAAGATGAGAGCAGTCTGAGGAACATTCCCCACCGGTACAGCTCTGTTATCTCTGCTCGGGCCAGCTGGTCCTCCCTGGAGCTCTTCAGCGGTATTTCCCACTTGCTTTTCCCCTGATGTGATATTAGATGTGTTGGATTTAAAGTTGATCTGTCAGCACCACAGAGAGCAAGCACACCTCATTCTGTCCCGGACTCAGGCAATTTTGTCAACCTCAGTTCAACATCAGAGCAGAGTTCCTGCACAGCTGGGCTTCTCATTTTTACACTTTGTGCGTGCCTCCGAGCTTTAGCACAGCACACTATCACGCCAACTGCTCGGCAGTGTACGCACACAAGGGGCAGATGTTGCTGTTTGCCACTGCTAACTCCTGTACTCCAGATTTCTGCACACTGCGTATAGCCAGTAGGTTTCTTATAATTATCTTGGATCATTTTGACACAGAAAAGCTTTATCTTGGTAACAGTGGCAAAGGCCATGGGTTGTTTTCAATACAACAGGTTAAGAGCCAGTTCAGCCATTCATCAGCCAAAGGTCAGCTACCGACTGACAGCACAGCAGACTCCATCGGCGTTTCTGTACCTGCACAGCCGTGTACACCGAGTGCTGTAGCTGAAAGGGTGACACAGCTTTTGGAGCCAAAGTCTAAACATTACATTTGACAGAAATCGCTTCAGCACTCGTAGTTTAAGCTTCGCATTTCAGCAAGGCTAGACTCTTCTCTGAATTGATCAAGCTCAAAACGTTCAACACCACCTCAGGAAGTTCATTGATATCCGTAGCCACACTTCCAACTCTCGCACCACAAAATGCTCTACCCTGGTTTGTGCTGCCCTCAGCAGTCAGAGCTCTGATTTGGCAGAAAAAATGGTGTGCTGCGTTAACGAACAGCATGGTCAGCAGTCAGCATTATTTTAGGCTACATCTCGAACTCTCCCATTTGCTCCCCTTCCTGTACTGTTATCACAGCAGGTTTTCTGATCTGAAAGTATTCTTTTCATACAGGTCCTGCCTTAATGCCCCACCTCAAAGGAGACAGCCGTCGAGTGCTTTGCAGCAGCAGCTGTCAATTGCCTGCAGACCAACTCAGTACAGGAGAAGAAATGCTCCTTTCCCCGCCTATCTGTCAGCCAGGTAACCTCGCTGTTTCTTTAGGATGGCTGTCAAAACATGAGCTTGCCCAAGTCCTCCTGCCTTGTCAGAACTGGTGACATTACAACCACCGTTCAGAGGCTTCGATTTCGTGGGCACTACAAGCGGCACAGCCTTCCCAAGCATTGCTCTGCTTGCGTCATGGAAGCAACACAAGAAGGGATTTACAAGGATCTACACAGACTCTTTCCCAAGGCTTCACTGCCAGTCAGAGCTACACCTGTGCAGTGCCATGGAAACATTGAAAATGAGAGAGTTTTTAAATTCTAGAAAGTTTTAACTTCTAGAAAGAAAATGATGCAGAGCAGCACTTTGCAGTTAACTCTGGCAACAACACCCAAACCCAACGGAGATAAGGATGGCCAGACTATTTTAATCAGGGCCATCCTCTGACCACTATAACTCCCTATCAAAGGCAACCAGAAGCCAAGAGAAAAAAGATTTTAAAAAAATCTTGTTGCAGTTATCATATGTAAGCCAACCACAAGAAAAGTTGCCCTCAAAACCTCATATCTTTTGCCAAAGATTGCCCTTCCAAAAAACTCCTGTTCCTGTCTTTTCACATCACTGAATCTCTGAAGAAAGGGACAAGGCAGGTGATTTGCTAAAGGACCCTTGTTATAGAAGCAGAGACCTAAAGCCAACCTTGCCCTGCATTCAAAGGCCATCCTCCCACTCACCCAGCTGTAAACATGCATCCAGTCACCCGGGCTTGGTAATCAAGAGGGATCCCGCTGCTGGCGGCGCAGCAGAAGTGGTGCCAAGCGCAGGAAATCTTGGTGCCTCACTAGCAAAACTGCACAACTCTGCCTCGGTGACCTCATGTGGCACCTGATCTCAGAGACTTCTAACACAATTATTTCTGATAATAGCATAATCCTGATTCTTGACAAGACCTTGGGCTTGATTAAGTTCTCAAGCATTATTCTGTTAGGTAATTACATGTCATGTAAAGAAGCATTCCCTTTCTCAAACATAAGCTTGCTCTCCTGCCTTTCATTGACTGTCAATTCTTCCTCCATTTACTTGCCTTTCCAGTTCCCTTGCTATTGATTAGGGAGTAAGGATGTCTGACCTGCACTCTGTGTAAGTTTTCATTATTTTATATTCAGGTTGCCATGCTAGTGTGCTACTGGAGAAAGCCAAAAGCGCTTTTAAGTTCAGAGTTTCCAAACAGCTTAGGAAATGAATTAAACACACCCAACACATTTGGCAACCATAAGACTGAGTCTACAAGATGAGAGAAAAAAGTTTGTCAGATATTAAGGAAATAATAATAATAAAAAAAAATCCGAGATGCTCCATGTGCTTCTACACATGAAGCTAATGCATGAAAATGCACACTCTCATGGGATACGCAGAGAGGAAAATCTTGTGCAAGAGGAGTTCACAGTTGTACTGCCAGCCTGTTTTTACCAAGGACATCTCTTTTTAAAAGAGACAAGACACAGGAGGTACAGAAGAGGCGCTGAAGGTATCTTAAGAGGCTGCAAACAAACAGAAAAAGCTTAAAAGGAACAGAACCTACATTGTCTTCAGCAAAGGCAGAAGTACGAACCTGGCAGAAAAACAAGTGCCAGACAGCAGTGCCAAGAAGTTACAAGTCACACGCTCTCTCCTTAGACCAGCTATTACACTTCGCTAACAGGGCAGATAGTTGAATAACTCACCCTCTCTCAGGCAGCCCAATTTCTCCTCACCCTGACCCAGAAGCGCCTTCACTTATTTCCACGGCAGCAGAAGCCTGTTCCCCCATTACGCCTACTTATACTTACTGGAAAGCCATGGCTCCTGCTTCGAGAGTACATCTCGTGGGGGACTGCTCGTTCAGCTTGCGGAAGAGCTGCTTCGCTTGACTCTGGTACTGCTGCAGATCGCGGCCTGACTGAGAAGGGAGGACAGGCTGTTGGGGGCGGCTGCTACCAGAGAAACACCACCCGCCCGCGGGCAGGGGGGCTCCGGGGGAGCCTCGGGCTCAGCCCGAGGAGGAGGAGCTGCCCCTAGCAGCACAAAGGTGGCTCTCCGCCTCCCACTCGCGACTACCGGGCGGGAAACGCTTGTTCAAGAGCCGCCCGGCTTGTGAGAAGGGGCTGCGAGGGTCCAGCTGGGCCGCCACCCCCCGCCCGCGCCTCATCGACACACCGGGCCTGACCCCCGGCCCGCTCCCCCCGCC